>WFAB01001604.1:42500-128055 GCA_018977245.1 Lethenteron camtschaticum
GTTACGACACATTTATAAATAACGCGATCTAAACCCCAAAACGTTGATTATGAACTTATTAATTGTATTTGTAATTTATTTTTTTCTATTTACAAGACTTTACCGAACCAACCGAGAATATTAACAAAAAAAAATCGACGACGTTTCCATCACAACACAAGCGATCGTCATCATCCTCATTCATTTCAACCCATCTCCGTGTCTATACCGAAAGACCCAAATCATATAAATCCCTGCAGTCACGAAAGCTTTCACCACAAGTTGTACCATTGGAACCTCCTTTGCTAGTAGAAAAATATAATTGGTCTTTTAACCCTTCTATCTGGCAACAAAACTGACACCTTTTTTTACAAGGAGTCATGTTTGCATAGACCACAATACCTGCGGTCGGAATGCAAACAAAAAACACAACTCTGATCATATATGCACTGTCCTTGAAATTGACCAATTATCATATTTTGCTACTGGCAAATGCGGTTCCAATGGTGTAAATGCTTAACCCCGAGCTCTCATACTCTGATGGTGCATTGTCTTTGAGCTGTGCGCCTTTTGGCGTCATCTGGTCCAACACCATGTGAGACTAGGCTCTAAGAAAAGCTGTCTCGGGTGTGGACCAATCAACTTCAAGGACAGTGCATACATTATCAGAGTTGTGTTTTTTGTTTGCATTCCGACTGCTGGTATTGTGGTCTATGCAAACATGACTCCTTGTAAAAAAAGGTGTCAGTTTTGTTGCCAGATAAAAGGGTAAAAAACCAATTATCATATTTTTTGTAGTTTGTCATGTTTTTGTAGTTTCGTTTAATAAAAGAACAAAATAGTGTGACGTGGTGTGGCCATCACCACGCCCGGCCGCCTTTATCTCCCCCCGGGTATAGCGCGCGACATCATTGGTGTTGTTCATCTTCTTGGTTCTTTCGGTAAAGTCACGTAGAAGGGAAATAATAACAGAATAAAAATAAAACATAATAAAATAATATTTTATTATGTTTAATATAATAAAATAATACAAATTAAACATAATAAAATTATATTTATTATGTTTTATTTTTATTAAAATAAAATAAAAATAATAAAGTAAAATTGTATAATGTTTTCTTTTTATTATTTTATTACTTCCCTTCTACGTGACTTTACCGAAAGAACCAAGAAGATGAATCCCTGCAGTCACGAAAGCTTTAAATCGAAATTGTTGTTGTCGTTGTTGTCGTTGTTGTTGTTGTGGTTATCGCATTGCCGGCGACCAGACTTCTTCAACAAACATTTTCACCCTTCGACTCCATCCTCCCGTGGCCGACATCGTAAAAGAAGTTCGCGTTTAACGAGGGGGGGGAGGGGGGGGGGATCAAAACCTCCTGCCCCAGTGCAGCAGCGTAACACGCACCAAAGACAAAGCCCCCTCCTCCCCCCCAGGTAGCCTTTCACGAACTGTCGGGGCAAGGGCCGTCCGCGAGCGTCAATATATCTTAGGGGGCCGTCCCCCCCTCAAATATGACGTCACAAAGCTCTGCCCCCCCCCCAAAAAAAACATATTTCCATTTAGAAAATAAAACATGCTTCAAATCGCTTTAAACTATTGTCATTGTAGTGCGTATTTAATGTGGCGCTGCACTCTGATGTTGTAGGAGAAAACATTTAGTAAAAAGTCGATTTAACTAAGTAGAACGTGTTGTCCATATTTATTTAAAGTTGCGCATTTTGATGTGACGTCACATTTCTCACCCCCCCCCCTCGTCACACATCGTCACAAATGTCTGACCCCCACCCCTCCCCCCCCACAGATGCGTGACGTCATTTATGGACGGCCCCTAAGCGAGGCCCCTCCTCTCTCTCTCCGCCTTAATAGGTGCTCGCTAACAGTATTTGTCACGACAGACGTCGCTTGTGCGCGCGACCCAGTATAGAACGCCGATAGGAAAATCAAAAAACCTATCAAGCTCTTACGAACGGTGCCCCGTAGCTCCATCGTCCGTCCCAGCCAATGAGAGCGACGCATGCTCTCAGCCAATCAGACCCCACCACCCCCCCACCCCCTTATTACGATTCAATAATCACGATTCGTGATTCAATAATTATTAGCGATGCTATTTATTTTTTGTTCAATCCGATGAGCTACAAAGCTTTGTAGCTAGGTAATTTAATTCAATGTGTCTCTCTCCCTGTCTCCTAATTTTTTCAAGCTTTTGCACCGTACAACTCATTGACATGCTAATTTCTCTAACCCCTCCCTCTTTCTCCGCCCCCCTCTCTCTATTTAAGGCCTCGACACAGAGGCGTGGTTTCTCTGTGTGCCTATGTATGTGTCTCTCTCTATGTATCTCCGTGATATCTGTCTGCTTATATGTCTGTCTGTGTGTCTATGTTGTGTGTCTCTCTCTGTGTGTGTCTCTGTGTTGTCTCTCTCTATGTATCTCTGTGATATCTGTCTGCTTATATGTCTGTCTATATGTCTCTGGTTCTGTGTTTGATCTCTCTCTCAAATGTAGCATTCTCAGGAAGAACGTAATCAACCAAGTAGGGTGTTGACTTATATTATCCGACTCTCTGTTGTATTACATTCCATTTCTAAGTATACTAGATTTGTGTTTCTATTTCATTTATACCTGATGATGATTGCTCGTGTTGCAATCGAAACGTCGTATGCTAGTATTTAATTTATTATTTTATCTTTATACGTGACTTTACCGAAAGAACCAAAGAGTTTGTTTTGTCTGTTCCCCAGGGACAGAGTGTCAGGCGCAACCTAAAAAGAAACCTCGCCGAGGAAATGAAGACCGAGGGCATGGGTGAGGTCACCTCCGATTAGTGCACCATCAGAGTATTGAGAGCTCGGGGTAAGCATTTACACCATTGGAACCTCATTTGCCAGTAGCAGTAGGCGCACGCCTTTTGGCGTCATCTGGTCCAACACCATGTGAGACTAGGCTCTAAGGAAAGCTGTCTCGGGTGTGGATCAATCAACTTCAAGGACAGTGCATACATTATCAGAGTTATCTTTTTGGTTTGACCGCAGGTATTGTGGTCAATGCAAACATGACTCCTTGTAAAAAGGTGTCAGTTTTGTTGCCAGATTAAAGGGTAAAAAAACAATTATCATATTTTGCTACTGGCAAATGAGGTTCCAATGGTGTAACTACCCATAGACTCAACACTGCCCATAGACTAATACTACCCATAGACTCAACACTGCCCATATACTCAACACTGCCCATAGACTCAACACTGCCCATAGACTCAACACTGTCCATAGACTCAACACTGTCCATAGACTCAACACTGCCCGTAGACTCAACACTACCCATAGACTCAACACTGCCCATAGACTCAACACTACCCATAGACTCAACACTGCCCATAGACTCAACACTGCCCATAGACTCAACACTACCCATAGACTCAACACTGCCCATAGACTCAACACTGCCCATAGACTCAACACTACCCATAGACTCAACACTACCCATAGACTCAACACTGCCCATAGACTCAACACTACCCATAGACTCAACACTGCCCATAGACTCAACACTGCCCATAGACTGAACACCGCACCGGATAATGTACTCATTTGAGGCTGAGTCGACCTAGGGGGAGGCCCAAGACCGGCTCAAATAATCGTCACCGGCGTTGATGGCCGTGAGCGGGAATCGAACTCGGGTCGCCGGGTTCGTAGCGCAGCGTAGCGCTAACCGCTGCACCACCACCACTCCCACAATTCGACACACGCACGCACAAGCAAACACACATTGAAGGGCCGCGAAAACCAAATAACACATCGGCACTCTACGCGGAACACATCGTGCCTGCAAGCAAATCATCGCGGCCACTTGCCGAGTATTAACAACCACGCCGCCCCTCCACTTACGCATGAAAATCACGATCCACATCGCCGGCTGCGCATTCGTTATTGCACTTACCGCATAACCAACAGAGATTAATTTCACGGGGGCAAAAACAAAGATGAACGTGCAATGGCGCGTGCCCGACCCTCCGCTCATCGTCGTCAACGTTTCAAGTTCAAGTTCATTGATTTGGTGTAGCCCTGTGAGCCATTCGGCTCTTGAATCGGGTGCAACCGCAACAAGCAAAAAACAAAAACATGAACAAGAAAACATCTTAAAGTGAATATGTGACTGAGTGCAAACAGAAAATCCAAGAAAAGACAGCAAAATATTGCAGAAAAAGCACCGTACACAAAAATGTGCAAAAATCCCAGTGGGATGCAAGTCAAAAACAACAACCACAAGACAACTTAGATTAAGGCCATCAGTCTAACTCTGTACTACAACAAACAAACATGGCTAAACCAAAAACTTATCGAAAATCACCAAAATAAAGCCATAAAAGCAATGAAACAGTGGTGATAGGAACTGTGACCGAATTTTCACAATAAACGACGTTAACAACATGTACCACCAAACTCTGCAGCCATAGCTGGCTGCATGAGTCACTCCACAACAGCAGGAGTATCAGTCGGAGTATCAACATTTTTCAATGCACCTTTAAAATCAGCACACACGTGCACAAACATGTGTATGGGACGCGAAGTGGTGATCGTTGGGGTGAGGCGGGTTAGGTCCCAGTGGGTTGGCAAGCATCACTTCTGCCCTGCCCACGCGGTCCGTACGGTCTCATTATTATGAGAATAGGATTTGCTCTTTTTTCTGGCAACAAAACAGGTGTCCAGATGTTAAAACACCAAACTTGAACCTTTTACAAGGAATCATGTCTGCATTAACCACAATACTTGTGGTCAGAATGCAAACAAAAAACTTACTCTGAACACATTCCTGCGGAGGGAGCTGGTAGGAACGTTGGGTTGCTCGGTCAATGGCCTGCAGGGTCAACGGCGGCGTGGTGTATTCCGCAAATATGCCCGACTGTGAGGGCGGACACAAGCCAGCGTGAGTAGGTTAAACGTTGAGTTTAATAAGGGCACCACGGGGTGACCAGCCCCCCCCCACCCAGCCCCTTCCCACCCTCCCCTCCCCACCCAGCCCCTCCCCACCCTCCCCTCCCCACCCAGCCCCACCTCACCCTCCCCACCCAGCCCCACCCCTCCCATTTTTGGAAGCACGACGGACGGACACAATAATCCCCTGTGGGCTGGTGGAACCAGCTGGTTCTTACCAGTATAATATGATGGCATTGTCTGTGAAACTGATTGGTCCACACCAGAGACAGCTTTCTTTTTAGCCTCGTCTCAAAACGGTGTTAGACCAGATGACGCCAAAAGTCCAGAAGACGCCTTTTGTCATTCTGACCACAATTATTGTGGTTAATAAAGACATGATTCATTGTAGAAGGTTTCAGTTTGGTGTTTTCACATCTTAACACAACTGTTTTGTTGCCAGAAAAAAAAGGGGAAAACCTATTATCACATTTTGGTACTGGCAAAGGAGGTCCCATGAGGTTCATTATTATATTTATTGAAAACGTTTGCCTGGTGAAGACAGGCCTGATGAACTAATTTAATTTATGAATGTCTGGACCATGGGCTTCTTCACAGATGCCCTCTGGAGAAGCGTTCCTACCTAAAACGCCGAATTTAATATTTAATATATAAATATGTAGATGTTTTCTTTTAAGGTGTTGAAGACTTTTTTTCTAATTTTGAGTGTACACCCCTGCCAACGCAGTAGCAGCAACAGCAGAACGCCAGCGTCAATAATGACTTAGTTCATAATTAGCTAATTAGTTAATCGGTAGTTATACAGGAGTAGAGTTAGGTCACAGTGGGTTCTTAATCTTCACTGCAGCCTTTGCAACCCTTTGATTCTCAATCTTTAAAAACAAAAAAGTCCAACATTAATATTGGGTTTGATGAAACAAACGAAGATGCCACTTAACGTTGCCCCGTGCTTAATTTGTCTTTTCAGTGATTTACCTTCTAAACTAAAACTCTGCCCGTGTCTCGCCACCACCCCACCCCCCCAGACCTCCCCCAGAAAGGGCATCTCTCACCCCCAGGGCGTGGTACGTGTCCAAATAGTGGCCAAGTTCCTTGTCATGGCTGCCTATATCATCATAATTTGATACTGGCAAAAAATGGGTCCCATGATTAAGGCGGTGTTTGTTATACGAATCCGTTTAGAAGTCCCACTCACACTGCCGAGTGAAGAGGGGGGAGATTGAGTGGGGGGATGGATTTAAGAATCGTGGCACCTTCTTGGTTCTTTTGGTAAAGTCACGTAGAATAGAAATAATAAAATAATCAAAATAGAACATAATAAAATAACTCTCACGACGTTTCGGCCACAACGCAAGCAGCCTCTGTCTGTGTCTGTCTTCTCGACAGACCTGGTCTTCACCTGAGGACGGCTGCTTTGGTTGTGACCGAAACGTCGTGTTAATTATTTTATTATGTTGAATTTTATTATTTTATTATTTCCATTCTACGTGACTTTACCGAAAGAACCAAGAAGATGAATCCCTGCAGTCACGAAAGCTTTCAATTAAAAAAATCGTGGCACCGTTCATTGCTTCCAACTGTAGATCGAAATTATGTTGTGCTGTGCGAAATCAACTCGGTTCGTACGCAGGCTGACGCTTGTTTTCTCTCTCTCCCAAAAGCAAACCCACGCGTGCCAGTCTCTGTCAACAGTTGGCTGATACAAACCAAACAAAACCTTTGATCCTTTGCGGGAAGAGTTAAATATTACCGCCGTTCGTGGCAAGGGTGGGCAGGGCACGGACTTAAAATAAACAGGAAACATTCGCTCGATGGGGGTGCACAAGATGTCTTTTTTTAAAAATGTTTTTTTGTGGTATGGGTTGAACGCCGATGAGCGGTACCAGCGGTGTTAAGATCGGCCTCTGTGGAGGAGGAGGCTCGTGAAGGACGCTACTGGGGGGGGGGGGGTGCCAGGCTAGGTGCACAGTGAGGCTACTGGGCAGTTGGAGGGCAGTCGCCTCCTCCGGCAACAACGGAGGGCAGAGGAGCGACGCTCACAACAACGAGCGGAGCGCCGGGTGGATAAAACGCAGCAAGTTGGCACGGTAGGGGGTACAGCTGGTGGTGCATCTACCGGTCATCTCGGTCAACCGACCCACGGCACCTGCTGGGTTTGTCCCGAGACCTCCTGCACCTAGCCTGGCACAGTTGGGGGTACAGCTGGTGGTGCATCTGCCGGTCATCTCAGTCAGCCGACCCACGGCACCTACTGGGTCTGTCCCGAGACCTCCTGCACCTAGCCTGGCACAGTAGGGGGTACAGCTGGCGGTGCATCTACCGGTCATCTCACTCAGCCGACCCACGGCACCTGCTGGGTCTGTCCCGAGACCTCCTGCACCTAGCCTGGCACAGTTGGGGGTACAGCTGGTGGTGCATCTACCGGTCATCTCACTCAGCCAAACCCATGGCACTTGCTGGGTTTGTCCCGAGACCTCCGGCACCTAGCCTGGCACAGTTGGGGGTACAGCTGGTGGTGCATCTACCGGTCATCTCACTCAGCCAAACCCATGGCACCTGCTGGGTCTGTTCCGAGACCTCCTGCCAGCGGCGAGCCTTCGACACCTCACGTGGCCTCAAAGTGCACCTAGCCTGGCACAGGCGCCGTGGTGATGGGGTATTGGTCGAACACCGGTAGGGAGCGAACCCGGTTCGCCAAATATCGATCCTGGGCCCCCTCTACTGGACGTCTGTGGAAAAAACACATATAACTTTTTAGCTTTTTAATTTTCGATTTAAAGCTTTCGTGACTGCAGGGATTCATCTTCTTGGTTCTTATAGCTCATCGGATTCCTCCTGCAGTACATACAGTTTATGACTCTGAGAATGTGACGTCACGTCAAAATGTGCAACTTTAAATAAATATAGACAACACGTTCTACTTAATTCAATAAGACTTTTTAATAAATGTTTTCTCCTACAACATCAGAGTGCAGCGCCACGTTAAATACGCACTACAATGACAATAGTTTAAAGCGATTTGAAGCATGTTTTATTTTCTAAATGGAAATATGTTTTTTTTGGGGGGGGGGGGCAGAGCTTTGTGACGTCATATTTGAGGGGGAGGGGGGTCAAAATTTGTCCAAAATCGCGTGACGTCATTTATGGACAGCCCCATATCAGCGACTCCGTTGAGCTATTATTTGCAATAGCTATGTCGCTTCTAACAAAAAGGGTTAAATAGCAGGTGCCTTACCTGTCAAAACAAAAAAAATTAACCCGTAAAAACGAAGTTTTTCACTATAAATCCTTTATATGCGTTACATCGCTGGCGGCTTCAATGTAACTGCTCTATAAATAGTCTCCAGTGTACAGCGTGGGGGCAGGGATTTCATGCCATGTGGTTAGTCAACATTTGCGTCATCATGAAACGGGCGGCTAGAGTCCTCTCATCCTCTGGCTTGAGATGGCTGCTACCTATGGGTCAGATGATTGTCTGTCTGTCAGTATTAAGCAATTGGTAATTAAATATTTGATTTGTTTTCCCTAAACAGTGTAACATTTTGGAAAAAAATCACGAACATTAATTGTCTCGCACAACGAGTCTGTGTGCAAAATGTCAGCTCGATTGGATCACGGGAAGTGGGTTAAAAAACGACCGAAAGATTTGCACGGTCGTAAGCAAGCAAGCAAGCACGCAAGCACGCAAGCAAGCAAGCAAGCATGCGAACTTAATATAAAGGATTTAAAAAATCTTTTAGTTTATCAGATTATTTGGTTACAACGTATTTGACAAAACATGGGCGTGTGTATACCGCCATCTAACGGCCGCTCTCGTGACGCTCATCTTAAGAATATCTTCCCCTGGAAATGTTATCATCCATCTGATGCGCGAGTGGCATTCACCTTGTCCTGTTCTTAGGTTTTTTCGGTAAAGTCACGTAGGTAAAAAGTTACAATTAATAAAAGTAAAATAAAAATAAAATAAAAATCACGACGTTTCGGAGGCAACACAAGCTTCCGTCTTCAGGTGGGACCGTCACAGCGCGCTTACTGTATTATTAATTTAAACTTTTTACCTACGTGACTTTACCGAAAAAACCTAAGAATATGAATACTTGCAGTCACGAAAGCTTCAAATCTAGAATCACCTTATCCTATTCGCCCTTTGCCGTTCTTCTCCGGTCTGACTCTGGTGGTGAGACTGGGCCATGGAGTAGACCGCTGCTGGCTCTGGTGTAGGCCAATCAGTCTCAAAGACGATGCATCACACATTAGTATCAGAGCCACGTTTAGGTGTTTGCATGTTTACCACAAATTCTGTGTGTGTGTGTGATTAATGCAGTAACTCGTTTTCTTGCGAAACGTTTATATTTAGCGTTTGAACATCTTAACAACAAATTGCTGTTTCATTTCCAGGAAGGTTAAACACCTCTATTCTTATCTTCTCACACTTTTGATACTGCCAAAAAACGATTATATTTGGCGTTTGAACATCTTAAATTGCTGTTTCATTGCCAGAAAGGTTTCAAACACCGATCCTCATTATTTTTAAATCCTTTATATTAAGTTCGCTTGCTTGCGTGCTTGCTTGCGTTCTTACGACCGTGCAAATCTTTCGGTCGTTTTTTAACCCACTTCCCGTGATCCAATCGAGCTGACATTTTGCACACAGACTCGTTGTGCGTGACAATGAATTTTCGTGATTTTTTTCTCTCCAAAATTTTACACTGTTTAGGGAAAAAGAAAATAAATATTTATTTACCAATTGGTTAATGCTGGCATACAATCATCTGACCCATAGGTGGCAGCCATCTCAAGCCAGAGGACGAGATGACTCTAGCCGCCCCGATGCCACGCATATAAAGGATTTATAGTGAAAAACTTTGTTTTTATGGGTTAATTTTTTTTCCATCCATCCGTTGTGAGATTGATCGCGGTTCCGGAGGTCGCCTGAGTTGATCAGTCGCCACCATCATCATGATCGTCGTCATCATAAAAAAAATCTCGCCCGGTGGGTTAAAGTCTTTGTTTTGTTACAACGAAATCATAAAAACCAACTTCTAGGTTCTTTCGGTAAAGTCACGTAGAAGGGAAATAATACAGTAATAAATAATAAAAGAATAAAAATGTTACATAATAAAATATTATCTTTTATTTTGATTATTTTATTATTTCTCTTCTACGTGACTTTACCGAAAGAACCAAGAAGATGAATCCCCGCAGTCACGAAAGCTTTAAATCGAAACATAAAAACCAAGAAAACTATTATAAAACCATCATATGTTTCATATTTTGTTTTATTACATTATTAACGAACCATATCAAAGTTTGACATTCGACTCCCCCTCCCCTACACCTTTAAGATTCTTTCTCGGCCGGCAAATGATTTCTTGTTGCTTCCTATAAAAAGTTCCGTCAACATGGCAGCAACGATAATTATTATAATCGTTATAATTCACACGATAAGGAAACGTCACTTATTATTTCACAATGTACAGAAAATTGCCGGTGAAACACTTTTTTAAATATTTCATCTCCATTTCCGTTTCGTCAAAACCAAGCAATACAACAATTCCCCCCAAATAAAATAAAATGTGTAAATATGTAAATATATATAATTATACTTTAATAATAAAACACGCGAAAATAAACCATTAAATTCCTGCAAACTTTTTTGTCCGGACTGTCGGGAAAGAGCCGAAGGATTTCGTGACGGGCTGTAAAGATACCAAAACAGCCCGTTTTGTTTCACGTAGAAATCGATAACAATCCAGCTTATTGGAACATTTCTGAAATCCCTGAGGAATATCGAGGCTGACGATGAGAGAAACAAGAAAAAAAACCTTACGCGCGCGCAACGGGAATGTACAAAACTGACACCTTTTTACGAGGAGTCAGTTTTGTTGCCAGATAAAAGGGTAAAAAAACCAATTATCATATTTTGCTACTGGCAAATGAGGTACCAATGGTGTAAATGCTTACCCCGAGCTCTCATACTCTGATGGTGCATTGTCTTTGAGTTGTGCGCCTTTTGGCGTCATCTGGTCCAAGACCATGTGAGACTAGGCTCTAAGAAAAGCTGTCTCGGGTGTGGACCAATCAACTTCAAGGACAGTGCACATACATTATCAGAGTTATGTTTTTGTTTGCATTATGATTGCAGGTATTGTGGTCTATGCAAACATGACTCCTTGTAAAAAAGGTGTCAGTTTTGTTGCCAGATAGAAGGGTAAAAAATCGGGTATGTACAAATTACGGTGAAGTATAGCGCAAATTAAACGGATGACCTCTAACCCCACCCCCCGAATAGTGGGAGAGGTTGTGAGCGGGTCAAAACAACAAAATGCAATCTGAGCCAGACCCCGTGCTGAGCTAAAACGAGGGTTGGGGGGGGGGGTCTACAATTCATTTGACACAAGAGCGTTAGCGTCACAGGATCGTCACGACGTTTCGATGTCGAACCTCTCCGTGTCTCTCCAATCGGTGTCGACTCAGGAACACCTCCATCTCTTGCTGCGACTCTCTGTGTACGCCAATCGGAGGTGCAGTGTTGAGTCTATGGGCAGTGCTGAGTCTATGGGCAATGTTAGTCTATGGGCAGTGTTGAGTCTATGGGTAGTGTTAGTCTATGGGCAGTGTTGTGTCTATGGGTAGTGTTGAGTCTATGGGCAGTGTTGTGTCTATGGGTAGTGTTGAGTCTATGGGCAGTGTTGAGTCTATGGGCAGTGTTAAGTCTATGGGTAGTGTTGAGTCTATGGGTAGTGTAAGTCTATGGGTAGTGTTGAGTCTATGGGCAGTGTTGAGTCTATGTGCAGTGTTGAGTCTAATGGCAGTGTTGAGTCTATGGGTAGTGTTGAGTCTATGGGTAGTGTTGATTCTATGGGTAGTGTTGAGTCTATGGGTAGTGTTGAGTCTATGGGTAGTGTTGAGTCTATGGGTAGTGTTGAGTCTATGAGCAGTGTTGAGTCTATGGGCAGTGTTGAGTGTATGGGCAGTGTTGAGTCTGGGTAGTGTTGAGTCTATGAGCAGTGTTGAGTCTTTGGGCAGTGTTGAGTCTATGGGTAGTGTTGAGTCTATGGGTAGTGTCAGTCTATGGGTAGTGTTAGTCTATGGGCAGTGTTGAGTCTATGGGCAGTGTTGAGTCTATGGTGCAGTGTTGAGTCTATGGGCAGTGTTGAGTCTATGGGCAGTGTTGTGTCTATGGGCAGTGTTGAGTCTATGGGCAGTGTTGAGTCTATGGGTAGTGTTGAGTCTATGGGTAGTGTTAGTCTATGGGTAGTGTTGAGTCTATGGGCAGTGTTAGTCTATGGGTAGTGTTGAGTCTATGGGTAGTGTTAGTCTATGGGTAGTGTTGAGTCTATGGGCAGTGTTGTGTCTATGGGCAGTGTTGAGTCTATGGGTAGTGTTAGTCTATGGGTAGTGTTGAGTCTATGGGTAGTGTTAGTCTATGGGTAGTGTTGAGTCTATGGGCAGTGTTGTGTCTATGGGCAGTGTTGAGTCTATGGGTAGTGTTAGTCTATGGGTAGTGTTGAGTCTATGGGCAGTGTTAGTATATGGGTAGTGTTAGTCTATGGGTAGTGTTGAGTCTATGGGCAGTGTTAGTCTATGGGTAGTGTTGAGTCTATGGGTAGTGCTGAGTCTATGGGTAGTGTTGAGTCTATGGGTAGTGTTGAGTCTATGGGTAGTGTTAGTCTATGGGTAGTGTTGAGTCTATGGGCAGTGTTAGTCTATGGGTAGTGTTGAGTCTATGGGTAGTGTTAGTCTATGGGTAGTGTTGAGTCTATGGGTAGTGTTGAGTCGATGGGCAGTGTTGAGTCTATGGGTAGTGTTGAGTCTATGGGTAGTGTTAGTCTATGGGTAGTGTTGAGTCTATGGGCAGTGCTGAGTCTATGGGCAGTGTTGAGTCTATGGGAGTGTTGAGTCTATGGGTAGTGTTGAGTCTGGGTTGTGTTGAGTCTATGGGCAGTGTTGAGTCTATGGGCAGTGTTGAGTCTATGGGTAGTGTTGAGTCTATGGTAGTGTTGAGTCTATGGGTAGTGTTGAGTCTGGGTTGTGTTGAGTCTATGGGCAGTGTTGAGTCTATGGGCAGTGTAGAGTCTATGGGCAGTGTTGAGTCTATGTGCAGTGTTGAGTCTAATGGCAGTGTTGAGTCTACGGGTAGTGTTGAATCTATGGGCAGTGCTGTGTCTATGGGTAGTGTTGAGTCTGGGTTGTGTTGAGTCTATGGGTAGTGTTGAGTCTATGGGCAGTGTTGAGTCTATGGGCAGTGTTGAGTCTATGGGTAGTGTTGAGTCTATGGGCAGTGTTGAGTCTATGGGTAGTGTTGAGTCTATGGGTAGTGTTGAGTCTATGGGCAGTGTTGAGTGTATGGGCAGTGTTGAGTCTATGGGCAGTGTTGAGTCTATGGGCAGTGTTGAGTGTATGGGCAGTGTTGAGTCTATGGGTAGTGTTGAGTCTATGGGTAGTGTTGAGTCTATGGGCAGTATTGAGTCTATGGGCAGTGTTGAGTCTATGGGTTGTGTTGAGTCTATGGGCAGTGCTGAGTCTATGGGTACTGGTGGACCAAACATCACCCCTACTGGTGGACTATACCAACATCACCCCCTAGTGGTAAACTATACCAACATCACCCCTAATGGTGGACTATACTCAACACTTATTAGATACGCATGAGAAATGTGCACTTATTTGGGCCGCGAGAACGCAAAACTCAACTGAAAATCATCTCAGGCGGGTCAACGCCGCCTCGCGTTTGAAGTGGATGAGAGTAAGAAGATTGAAGGTGCTCGCTCGGGTTTGACGGATTAAAAATGTTCGACTCGTCTTGGGTCTCCGGCAAGGCAACGTCGCGAAACGTCGTCCCAGGCGCACGGGGTCAGCGTCTCATCGGGACGAAGAATCTGTTCACAAAGGCAGCGCGACACTTCCGTTGCTTAAGAGAATGGTCCGTGGAAGCGGATTTCACAGAACTGCCTCTGAGATCTTCTTCTTATTATTCAAGTGGCACTCCGGTGCACACAGAACGTCCCGTGGAAGCGGATTTCACAGAGCTGCCTCTGAGATCCCTTCAAGTGATGCTCCGGTGCCCACACACACACAAACAAGGCTTGCTCTACCATAATCCTTAGCGAACATCGATTTTTGTTTGCTGTTGTTCAAAGCGAGTCGACAACTTTGCGTACAAAACGACGATAACAAACGGATTTAAAGTCACCTTTTTAATTTTATATCGTTTCCAATAAATAATTGGTTGTGTAAACGGAGCCCCCCCCCCCCAAAGACCCCCTTTTTTTTCTCTGCTGACCGAGATCGCTTTTTTTTGCGTATTCCGTGGAACCGTTCGGGCCAAACGTCGGGGCAGCCTGATGGTCTCCGACCGCTAGCGACGGTGGCGGCATATCATTGGGCAGAACGTGTGACGCATTTAGCGAGATAGGTGTGACGCAAAACGCGGGTGGGGGGGGGGACGATGACACCAGCGCAGGGATGTTTGTTCCGTTGGAGGAACACACGACAGTTGTGCGATGAAAGTATGGCAAATGTTGATGACAGGACCCAGTACGGGACTCCTCCACTTAGGAACATTTGACTTACGAACTTTCAGAGATACGAACAAACCTGGTCCGAATGTCACGTAGATGCCACGTGAACCGGTGGCATCTACATCTGGAGAACATGAAGAACCAGTGGCCTCTACATATGTAGAATATGAGGAATCATTGGCATCTACATCTGCAGAACATGAAGAACCAGTGGCATCTACAGCTTATGAAGAATCGGTGGCATCTACATGTGCAGAACATGAAGAACCAGTGGCATCTACATCTGCAGAACATGAAAAACCAGTGGCATCTACATCTACAGAACATAAAGAAACGGTGGCATCTACATCTATAGAATATGAATAACCAGTGGCATCTACATCTGCAGAACGTAAACAACCAGTGGCAACTACATCTTCAGAACGTGAAGAACCGGTGGCATCTACAGCTGCAGAACATGCAGAACAAGTAGCATCTACATCTGCAGAACATGCAGAACCAATGGCATCTACAGAACATGAAGAACTGGTGGCATCGACATCTACAGAACATGAAGAACCAGTGGCATCTACAGCTACAGAACGTGAAGAACCAGTGGCATCTACATCTACAGAACATGAATAACCAGCGGCATCTACATCTGCAGTACGCGAAGAATCGGCGGTATCTACGTCTACAGGAGATTATACAACTTTTCAAGCCATTCCCCATGTATAGTGTAGATGCTGTACAACACCTTTGAACTTACAAACAAATCGACTTACGTACAGACCTCTGGAACCTAACCCATTCGTAAACAGAGGAGTCCCTGTAGAATATCTACTGGGGTTGATAGCACCCCATAGCAATACAACGACCATTTTCCCTCCCAAAACAATACATCTGAGGAAAAAAATGTATGTTAAACTTCACATTCACGAGGCGAAGTCATTTGGGAGGATGTTAAATTGAATGAAAAAAAAGCTTAAAAAATAATTATGACATGATTGATTTGTAGCAGGAAACCTCCTTGTTCATAGCACCTTTGATTGGTTCAGAGAGATCATGTGATACAGTTCTGGCTGTCGATTGGCCAAAGTTTCACAGTTCAGCCAATCACATTCTGCTCCTTATTGTCGTAGGCTGTAAACTGAAATTACAGGCCGTAAAAAAAGAAAACATGGCAAAACGTATTTTCTGCCACAAACACAATTATTACAACAAACACGCTTAATATTAAAAGCAACTGGCAACATATGAAATTCACGAGCAACTGATAGCGGCGAATGTACACGCAACTAATCCTCTGGGTCCAGAAAGCCAGCTCGTTCGGCGCACAAATATGGATCGCAGAATGAAGAAATCTACGTCGTTGCGATAATGGTTAAGCTTCGGTAAAAAGTTAAAAAGAATTAAAAATAAATGAAGAGTTTGTGCTGTCAATTCTAAACTGACGCTTCTCCATGATCACGAGTGGAGGTAGATCATTCCTTGCGTTGTCATCAACAGCACCGTGAATCCAACCAATTAACTTAAAATCCTAAACATGGCTCAACAATTACTTCTTACCGACGACAGAAACTCGCCCGTATCCGTATAGAGAACTGTGAGCCGTGGCAAAGCTACTGCACTCAAATCCTCCATGAAATAAAATATATATTACGTTATACTATTCAATAATGCCTGAATATCAACAAACCCAGTGGAACGCGGAACGTAGGGCCAGCGGTGGGGCCAACGGTTCCAACCGCGCGCCAACGTTAGCACCAACGTTAACCTAACATTGCGTCAACGTTGGCCCAACGTCAACCTTAACATCAACCCATCGTTGTGCGTGCTCACTGGGAAAAGAGCTCAGTGTTTTACAGATTCCGCGTTAGAACGATTCACCAGGTCCGAACGGTGCATCATCGTGGCTCGAATTCAATCGATTAATTTTGTCTTCCGTGACCCCCCCCCCCACCCCGTTTGGCGCACTGCGTCTAACCGTCAGTTCCCCATGTTGTTTGTATTGTTTGGGTGCTCTCAAATCGATACCTTGAACCTTCACGGCTGGACGCTGGAAATCCAGTACTTGTGTGTGTGTGCGCAGGGAGGCGGGTGCGAGGGTTGGTGGATCAGGAAAGCAGCTTCGTGAGGCTCCTTCGATGGGGTACGGAGGCGGTAGAGCAAGCGGGACGGGGATTGAGTGTGACCTCCTCGTTCTCGCATGCGTCGGTTTTCTCTGGGCACTTCAAATTACCTCCCACGTGCATCAACACCCGTTAAATGGGGCTGGTCCAAAAATCCAAATGTAGGAGAACAGAGCTTGGGCAAGTGTTGGTATCACTGGTCCTGGCCGTCCTCTCTCTCGCACGCGCTCTCTGTCTCCGAGAGTGAACGAAAACTGCCCGTTTCGAAGTCCACACCATAATTGTTGACAGCGAATTGCGAGTTAAGTAATCAGTTTGTCAACACCGCCGATTAGTGCATCGTGAGAATTACGATGTCTGTGTGTTTTTTTTAAATCGAAGAACCGGTGAATCGTTGGCCACGCCGAGTCTGTTAAGCCGCGTGAGTCCCCTTTTTTTTCTGTTGCTGACGATAAAAAAGACGTACTATTGCACATTGCTAATTTGATATTACTCGTATAATTGTACTTAATGACGCAACAGAATCATAACCGTGAGCACCACACGGCGTTACCAAATAAATAACTATGTACATTTCTTCCTGGCAAGAAAAACCCAAAAAAGAACATTGAGCGTGATGATCCCATAGAACTGACTCTGGACCCTTCAAAATTCGGGCCAACAGATTAGGACCCCTCTTAACAACTAATCGTTTACCAATGGGCCTCCACAGAGCCCAATGTGTAGTGTACAGTGTAGTATATAGTCGTGTGTAGTGTATAGTGTAGTGTATAGTAGTGTGTAGTGTATAATAGTGCAGTGTATAGTAGTGTAGTGTATAGTAGTGTTTAACAAGTAGGCTTTCGCGACCAATATCGTCCAGAATGCAGGTTTTTTTTGGGTTAGATCGCATACAAATAAAACCCGCTACCACCCGACAACAGCCAATTAGTCAGGTTTGTCACGTAAACATTCCAATTATTTACTAGTACAGCACACCGGTGTGTTGGAGAGCCAAGCCACAACATTTACAATCTGAGTACGACGTTTCACCTGTAATTACAGCTAGCTTCATATAGGTGACAGCCTGATTTGTGGAGAGGTCCACCAAAGTAACAAATTGGCACGTTCTGTTTACGTGAAAAACCTTACTAATTGGCTGTGTCGGGTGGTGGCGGGTTTAATGACACATTTATATATTTAAGTGATGTAACCCAAAAAAACCCTATATTATGTATAGTAGTGTATTGTATAGTAGTGTAGAGTAGAACTCCTCTTAATGACCACCGCTGTTAACGACTAATCGCTTAATGACGGGCCTCTATAGAGCCCGATGTATTCGCTTACTGACCATTCCCCCGTTAAGGATGTGCCGCTGTTGTAGGTACAGTAGAATGACGGTACAGTACAAGAGGACTCCTACGGTACCGTCGTTAATAGGGGTCCTACTGTACCATCGTTAAGAGGGCTTCTACTGTACCATCATTAAGAGGGCCTTTACTGTACCATTATTTCGAGGGGTCTTACTGTACCGTTAAGGGGGGGACTAACTGTACTGTCATTAAGAGGCCTTCTACTGTACCATTGTTAAGATGCCCTCTACTGTACCATTGTTAAGAGGCCTTCTACTGTACCGTCGTTAAGAGGGCTTCTACTGTACCGTCGTTAAGAGGGCTTCTACTGCAATGGCGAATTCTAAACCGTCACGCGCACACCAATGGAGATTCGTCGTACTTGTAGGTTTGGGAAGGACTGACCCATTTAAGTCGCGAAAGATTATTTAAGGGTATTTGGTCGCTGATGCTGCTGCCGCTGTAAATGTCCTCATGATGATAATGCAATTGGTTGAGCTTCGTTTGTGATAGCCAGATAGCTCCGGATAAAGAGCTACATAGCTTAGTGGAGCCTTATTTGGCAAAACCCGATTTGTTTAGCTTAAAATATTGGAATGGCAAATGGGACATCACCCTTGGTTGGTACTAAACATTGAATATCTGAAACATCTGGACTGGGCTCAGCATGCTAATAAAACTATGGACTATTTTTATTTCACCGGGTAAGGCTCCACTAAACTGTAGCTCTTTTTCAGAAGCGACCTGGCAATCACAAATGATAGCTCAACGAAGTGGCTTATCGTCGTGTGGAAATTTATAACATTAGGCAAATACTCTAAACGACCGACGTCGATTCTAAATGTGGAGGGAGAAACCGGTGGACCCAGAGAAAAATCCATGCAATCCCGGGCAAAGAGAACATGCAAACTCCAAATATACAGCAGCAGGCGTCAGGGTCGGGATCAAACCCACGACCTCCTGCACACCAGGCGAGGGTGGAAGCATCTCTCCACCGCAGTCGCTGCTACCATGATAATCACCAGGGGCCTGGCAACGTAAGTGCTCTGGCCACACCAATTTCACCGGACCATTGGAAGGGGTGGTCTAACCACCCCCCCCCAAAAAAACGCGAATCGGTGCGTTCCAAAACCCCTAAGGGTTAAAGATTTTGTCGATGTGAATTTTCGCACCGGCGCTTTCCATTTGTATGCGACGGATTGCCGAGTAAGCGCATACGGTTGGCGTTAGCAGGGCTCCCCGCAGAGAACTTACATGAATAATTGCGTCGTTAAAACGTGCTTTTTTAACGTCCCCTTCGGAGGCAATGCTGAATGACGGCGAGGCATGTGCGTCGTCTGCAATATATCCCACCGGATTTTGTGAAAACAAAACTGTCATATAGAATGACAATAATAAATAACTTTTTGTGCACGGGGCCAGTTTTCAACGTTAAATGTTGCGTTGCTTGTTCTGTGCGCGCGACGGCGGATCTGCGTCGACCGGGTTGCATGCGCCCGCGTGCAAAAGTTGCTTGCAACCGAGTTACGTGAACCGTTCGATCTACGTGTCCCGGTTTTCCTCCGGAGGGTCGAGTGCCGAGCAGCGCACGCAACTTCGACACTCAGGGGTTTCACTCGGAGCGGATCATCACTATGGCGGTTACCATGACCCCCACGTTACTCGCGGACTGACGGACGGACAGAGAGAGATAATATTTTCGCGGCATTCCGTACAAATCCCCCTTACTGATTACGTCCGGGGCGGTCAGATCTCCGGCGATTTTTCACGCGTGCTGAAATTTCACGCCATTCGCCACTGGCTGGCGGTGATCTCGCCACGGCACTTGCACCAGGCCAAGTGCACTTTAAAGCCATGTGAAGTGTCGAACGCCCACCGGCATGAGGTCACGGGACAGACCGATCGAGATGACTGGCCGATGCACCACCTGCGCCCCCTACTGCGCCAACTTACTGCGTTTTAGCCACCCGGCGCTGAGCGATTATCACACACACGGAGAGCAATCACGTTGGGACCGATGAGTTGTACAAACGGAGCTCGCCGACTAAACGGTTACGTGTCTCCGTGCCGGTTCAGGTGCGTCGTGACGACTTCCCTCCCCACGGTCTAGAATCAGAATCGGATTTATTTCTTCGTGCTGGAGGAATCCGATGAGCGATGAAGCTCTCCCTTGCTCTCTTTTCGCTCGCGTGTCCAGTGGGGTAGGGCTCGTAAAAGTCTCTCCCCAGTCCCCAGTCCCGTTTTCTTCGGCCAGACCAACGGGGGGAAGAAGTCACGGCTAGATTTTCCGGCTGCGATCCGGCACTCGCCGAATCGCTCCGGTCGCTCGATCGCTCACTGGCGGTCAGTCACCTCCTGGTCGCTCATCTTATCGCCACTACTACTGCCGCCACGACCTACCGCGGTCACCGTCCCCGTGAGCTTCACTCACCGGTTCACTCCGCTTACCCCACTGTGACGACGGCGACGACGGCGATGATAACGACGACGGCAATTGGGAAAAGTCGCGTAAGCAACATCGTCCCCCTACTGACCAGAGCATTGCCCACTTGTAGGCCCGGTGCTGTGTGTTCACCTTGTGCCACACAGGGACAGCTGCCAGGGTGGGTAGTGGGGGTGGAGGTGGTCCCCCTGAGAGTAGATTGCTGCTGCAGGGGCACCTCGAGATATACCACGTGGTAAATGTGCAAAACACTTGGGGGATTCTCCCATCTCCCGTCTTTCTCTCTCTCTCTCTCTGTCTCGAGTTTCCGCTGACCGCCGCCGAAAACGGCGATGACGATCACAGGAAGCAAATCGGTCCAACTTCGAGGCGCGTCTGGGAGGTGGTGCTGGAGGTGGGCAGGTTGAGAACCTCGACGATGGGAAGCAGCGTGGCCTTGCGAGTCTCAAACGAGAATTCCGCCTGGTGCCAGCGGCCATCTTGAATCTGTGGCAGTAAGATGCGGGGATGGGGGCAGGGGGCATGGTTAGTAAGCAGTTCCACTGCTAAACCAGCTGCTTAAGCAGTTCCACTGAGGACGACCGCGTGTGTTGCGATCGAAACGTCGTGATTTATTTTATTTTTTGCTTTATTTTTCTACCCACGTGACTTTACCGAAAGAACCAAAGAGTACGCAGCTCTTGTTCAGGAGTCGCGCCCTGGCTGCAAGTGAGGTGGCTTCTCATCACGTGGACATTTATAGCAGGGAGGGTTGGCGGGCGGGCGGTGGGGGGGGTGGTGCAGTGGTAGGAGGGGGGCAGCCCATCACAGCCCCCCCCCCCCCGTTCGGCACCGCTGTTGCACGGAACAAAACCGGCGACGCCAAACGAACCGAGCAGTCGTCCCGGACGACTCTGGGATGGAGGGGCCCCCCGGCACCGCCAAAGATGAGGCCGCTCCAGCCCCTGAAGCGGAGGCCGGAGCCCGCGGCGTTGGCGGCGGTGTTAGAACCGGTGGTGGAGCCGGTGGTGGAGCCGGTGGTGGCGTTGCCATGCAGGGGCCAGTTGAGGCAGTGCACCGTGATGGTTTGCCAGGCCTCGGTGCTCAGCAGGTGCAGGAAGTTCATCTGCACCCGGCTGACGTCGTAGTGCGACTGCGGGACGGGGCGGAGAGCGAGGCGTCGTAGATGATGACGACGGCGACGGTGACAGTGATGGCGATGGTGACAATGATGATGACGATGATAATTATGACGATGACGACGATGGCGACGATGGTGACGATGATGATGACGATGATAATGATGATGACGATGACGACGATGGCGACGACGATGATTATGACAATGATGACGACGGCGCGATGGTGACGATGGTGACGATGATTATTATGATGACGATGACGACAATGGCGACGACGACGATGATTATGATGATGATTATGACAATGATGACGACGGCGACGATGATTATGAAAATGATGACGATGGCGACGATGATTATGACAATGATGACGACGATGATTACGACAACACACACAATACTGACACACACAGCAACAAAACAAGACAAAGATCCCCCGTGTAGCCTTAACAAATTGTAGGGGCAAGTGCTGTTAGCGGGCGCCTGTGAAGGCCGGCATGGCACACGAGGTGGTGGGTGGCCAACATCACGCCCGGCCACATTTGTATCCCTTTTGGCGATGTTTACACACCGGACCAGGTACTCTTGAGAGGCTGATTCGACCTAGGGGAAGCCCAGAACCGGTTCAGATAATCGTCACCGGTGTTAGCCGTGAGCGGGAATCGAACTCGGGTCGCCGTGTTCGTAGCGCAGCGAGCAGACCGCTGCACCACCGCTCCCCACTGCGACACACAAAGACAGAGATCCCCCGTATAGCCTCTAGCAGACTGTAGGGGCAAGTGCTGTTAATAGCAAGTAGCAGCACCTCAGAAGGCTGGAACGGTACACGAGGGAGCGGGAGGCCAGCACCACTGCAACACACACAGACCCACACGCACGGACACGCACGGACACGCAGACACGTACCGTGGAGATGGATACGGGGTTGAAGCAGGTGCGTCCGCCCTTTGAGAAGCTGCAGGTGACTTGGATGGTGTCCGAGGCGCAGCCCGTATTGGGGTCTATGAAGTACGACCCTGGGAGCACGGGAGGCAATGCGGGTCACGGGTGGGATGAGGATTCACGTTCCGAAGTTGCCGCCACCCTAAGGACGCCGTTCGTTTCCCCCTTCATTTAGTTCTTTTTTCTCAACGCGCCGTGCGGAGGGCAAACAGAGCGCTTCGAAGCCGAGGCGGGAGAGAAGACTCCGTCATGATTCTGGCTAAATAGCCTGATGAGGCTGGTCGTGCTTGTCGTTGTACTCTTAGTTTTTTCGGTAAAGTCACGTAGGTAAAAAATGAAATTAAAATTAATAAAGATAAAATAATAAAAATCACGACGTTTCGGAGGCAACACAAGTCTCCATCATCAGGTGGGACCGTCACAGCCAGATTCGCTGTCTCAAGTGAGGCAGAGATTCCAAGATGCAAGTTCTTAAATACAAGGGGGAGGGGTGGGGCTTATCTGAATGTGGTAGCCAATGAATGGAACGTATTGGGAGGGGGGGGCGGGGCTTAAAGAGGTGTGCATAGGCGTCAACGTGTAAGAGGTTGTCGTCATTGTTGTTGTTGGCGTAAACACCCAGCGAAACGTCACAGCGTCGCAATCATACATCGTTAACTGTGAATAACCCGAATCAATCATAGATACCCGTTGTATTTCATATGACTACATTGACCCCTGTCCCTTTGATCTTCGCACCTGATTGGGCTCACAAGTGGCAGTGACATCACCACATTTACACGCCGCGTGTTCGAGACCGAAACAAGGAGGAGCGTTTCTCGACAAATTTTGGCTGCCGCCTGATGATGCCGGTGTTTGTTGTTGTTGTAATTACCGGCGAAACGTCGCCGTGGCTACTCGAATCGTAAATGTCGCCGTGGGTTTAACTCTCCAACACACAAGCGGTGTGGCTGAGTTAGTAACTAATAATTGGCACGTTTTCTTTACGTGACAATCCTTCGTAGTAGTAGTCGTAGGGCTTTTGCGACCAATATTATACAGAATAGAGTTTGATGGGGTCAGATCGCGCCGTTAAACCCGCCGCCACCCGACACAGCCAATTGGTGAGGGTGTGTCGTGTAAACAATCAGCATCACATTTATCCCTCGAAGACCTAAACAGGAGGAAGATTTATCCATAATTCTGTGGCCGTTGCCTGATGATGCTGCTGCTTGTTGTTGTTATTACCGATGAAACGTCACGGTAACTCGAATTGTCAATATTGTGGTGGGTTCAACTATCCAACACACAACCGGTTAGTGCTGAACTAGTTAACTAATCGGCACGTTTCAGACAGAACAATACAAACGAGACGGAACAATACAAACGAGACAGAACAATACAAACGAGACAGAACAATACAAACGAGACAGAACAATACAAACGAGACGGAACAATACAAACGAGACGGAACAATACAAACGAGACAGAACAATACAAACGAGACAGAACAATACAAACGAGACAGAACAATACAAACGAGACAGAACAATACAAACGAGACAGAACAATACAAACGAGACAGAACAATACAAACGAGACAGAACAATACAAACGAGACAGAACAATACAAACGAGACGGAACAATACAAACGAGACAGAACAATACAAACGAGACAGAACAATACAAACGAGACGGAACAATACAAACGAGACAGAACAATACAAACGAGTCAGAACAATATAAACGAGACAGAACAATACAAACGAGACAGAACAATACTAACGAGACGGAACAATACAAACGAGACAGAACAATACAAACGAGACGGAACAATACAAACGAGACAGAACAATACAAACGAGACTGAACAATACAAACGAGACAGAACAATACAAACGAGACAGAACAATACAAACGAGACAGAACAATACAAACGAGACAGAACAATATAAACGAGACAGAACAATACAAACGAGACAGAACAATATAAACGAGACAGAACAATACAAACGAGACAGAACAATACAAACGAGACAGAACAATACAAACGAAACAGAACAATACTAACGAGACAGAACAATACAAACGAGACAGAACAATACAAACGAGACAGAACAATACAAACGAGACGGAACAATACAAACGAGACGGAACAATACAAACGAGACAGAACAATACAAACGAGACAGAACAATACAAACGAGACAGAACAATACAAACGAGACAGAACAATACAAACGAGACAGAACAATACAAACGAGACGGAACAATACAAACGAGACGGAACAATACAAACGAGACGGAACATTACAAACGAGCGAGGCCGCACAAACGAGTCAGCGTGTTACACACCGTCCGCCATGAGCTGCTCACAGTCCATGAGGTCTCGGCAGATCCGCGCCGGGTTTTCCCTTGTGCCCAGCGGCTTCCGGATGCTCTGCACCAGCCCGCTGAGGTAGTGCAGCGTCTTCACCACCTCCACGCCCTGCAAAGACAAAGATCCCCCGTGTGGCCTTTACAGACTGTTTGGGGCAAGTGCTGTTAGCGTGGAACAGCGCCTATGAAGGCTGGCACGGCGCACGAGCAGGTGGGTGGCCAGCACCACGCCCGCCCGCCTTTGTCTCCCCAGTGGCGATGTTTTCTGACCGCACCAGGCACTAATTTGAGGCTGAGTCGATCTAGGGGAGGCCCAGAGCCGGTTCAGAGCGGGAATCGAACTTGAGTCACTGGGTGTAAGAGAGAACAAAACGGAACAATATCTTCTTGGGTGTTTCGCTAAAGTCACGTAGATAGGTTAGAAGAAAATAACAAAAACAACAAAAACCTACGACGTTTCGATGGCCACAGAAGCAATCGTCATTAAGCAATCGTCATGTGTTGCGATCGAAACGTCGTAGTTTTTTGTTATTTTTGATATTCTATTCGAATCTATCTATGTGACTTTACCGAAAGACCCAATAATATATTGTTCCGTATTGTTTGTATTGTTCTGTCTCGTTTATATTGTTCTGTTCTGTTTGTAATGTTCCGTCTCGTTTGTATTGTTCAGTCTCGTTTGTATTGTTCTGTCTCGTTTGTATTGTTCTGTCTCGTTTGTATTGTTCTGTTCTGTTTGTATTGTTCCGTCTCGTTTGTATTGTTCTGTTCTGTTTGTATTGTTCTGTCTCGTTTGTATTGTTCTGTTCTGTTTGTATTGTTCCGTCTCGTTTGTATTGTTCTGTCTCGTTTGTATTGTTCCGTCTCGTTTGCATTGTTCTGTCTCGTTTGTATTGTTCCGTCTCGTTTGTATTGTTCTGTCTCGTTTGTATTGTTCTGTTCTGTTTGTATTGTTCTGTCTCGTTTGTATTGTTCTGTCTCAAACCCAGTCACTCAAATTCGATCCCCGCTCTGAACCGGCTGGCCACCCGCCCCCTCGAGTGCCACAACGACGGCCTTCGTAGGCGCCGCTGCTCGCAAACATCGCTCGCCCCAACAGCCTGACGAACGCTACGCAGGACGGGAGGGACCCTCTGCCTCCGTGCAGCGATCCGATGGCTCGCTGGAGAACCGCCGCGCCTCTCACCTCGACGCGCAGAGCGGCTCCGGACTGGGTGAGAACTTTGGTAGAAGCTTTGGGGTCGTCGCGCTTCTGAAAGAGACGGTGCCCCCGACCATTCTGAAGCCGGTTAGCGAGCGACGCGCTGGGGAGTGGCGCGGGCTCGTAGCGTCAGCGCGTTAACCGCTGGTGCTTGCCTCCCCCCATGTAACGGTGATAATACAACAAAGACCCCTCCCTTCCCCCCCGTAAAACAATAGGTTTTATCTTCTTGGTTCTTTCGGTAAAGTCACGTAGAAGGGAAAGAATAAAATAATACAAATAAAATACAATTCTCACGACGTTTCGGCCACAACGCAAGCAGCCGTCCTCAGGTGAAGAACAGGTCTGTCGGGAAGACAGCGTCTGAATGGGCACCACCAAGCTTGACAGCGTATATTTAAGCTGGGTTGGAGGGGGGAAGGGGCGCCTTGACAAAATAATTTGCATATCAAGAGGAATTTAGCATATTTATGGGAAATGCAGATATGGGATTAGTCACTACTTTTGGAATGCGTAGGAGGTGGGGAGGGGGGTTTTCAAAGTCATATTATGCCCGTGCATGATGCAGTATGCAGGATGAGCAGCATCAAAGGGAGGGAGTAGGGTTAGCAGTAATGGAGGGAAGGAATTTTAATATTAAGGAGCTGCAGCCTCTAAACCACCACATAAAAAAAAACGAAAATATAAATAGGTTTTACCCTTTCTGGCAATAAAACAGGTTAAGATGTTAAAACACCAAACTAAAACATTTTTCAAGGAATCGTGTTATTGTTAACCACACGTACTTGTGGTTAACAAAAAACATGCTCTGATAGTAGATGATGATGCATTGTCTTTGAAACTGATTGGTCCACACCAGAGACAGCTTTCTTTTGAGCCGCGTCTCAAAGCGGTGTTAGACCAGAGGATGCCAAAAGGCGAAAAGCTGTATGTGCAAACTGATAATACACACACACACAAACACATCGATTAATATACAAACCTGCCACCGATTAATGTGTTCACTCACCACAGTAGGGGCAGGGATGCTCGGAGGACCCTACACACACACGCGCGAAGAAAAACACAAAGATCCCCCATATAGCCCACAAAGACTGTTGGGGCAAGTGCTGTTCGTGAAGACCTGCGAAGGCCGGAACATCGCGTGATCGCGGGGACGGCGTGGCCAACGTCACTCATACCCGGCCGCCTTTGTCTCCCCAGCGCTGATGCACCAGGTACCCATTCAAGGCTGAGTCGACCTAGTGGAGGTACACGGCAAGTTTGACTTGTATGTGTAATAAAAGACTCGACCACGATGTCTGGCTTGGTGTCCTTTATTCGGTTCTTCTCTCGCAACCCGCACGGCTGTCCTTCTATAAGACTCTATACTGACACTGATACTGCTCTCCTGCAGTTTCTCCCCTCGTCGTTCTCTCAGCCTCTCTCTCCTCTCGTCGCTCTCGTAGCCTCTCCCTCACACACAGCCTCGCCGGCTGTGTTCCCCGCAGCTCCTCGTCCGCCTTCTCTCCAGCCGCCCCACCGCTGTCTTCTCTCGCAGCTCCGCTGGCTGCTCCCTTAGCTGGCCACCGCTGGCCGCCGCTGCCACCCCTTGGCTTTGCCCACGTGGCCTTACTCTGGTCCAGTCCCACTCGTTCTGCCTTCCTCTTCCGGTCTCCTCCCTTAAGAACCTTAACCTTTCCTCCCACGTCACCTAACTCCACCTCTCCGTGACGTCACATCCGGGAGGTCGCCCGCGCCCGCATTACACCACCCTCCCCCGTGGAGAAAAACCCAGCCGACCTCGGCTGAACAACACCAACAGTAATGCGGGCGAACCCGAGCGTAACACACCAAAGGACACCAAGCATGCAATATAACAGTAAGAACAATCAACACAACTCAACAATCAATAACGTAGCAGAAGCAGGCAATAAATACACAGTAAGAACAATACAACATAACAATCAACGAAACACAAGGGATTTAGAGCGTGTGCGGGTCGCCGGCCCGTCCCGGACGGTCGGCGGCCCATCCGCGGAACGGGAACGTGATTGAGTTTGAGGAGCGACAGGGTGAAATCCCCCTGTCGCTGTTGGAAGTCCACCAACGTCCCGTGTCCTTGAAGGATCAGTCTTGGGCTTGTCCCGCGGATGCGTCTGCAGCGGGGTCGGAAGGGCTGCAGGGCTCGAAGGACCCGCAGATCTGGCAGGCACCCTCCGAGCAGGGCGCCTCGCCCCCTCCGGTGTCAAGGCCGGCCTGCCTGTTTCGGTGGATCCTTGGGCGGCTTGGCCGGTAATGAGGCCTCCTGTTGTGGCGGACCCGGGATGCGGGCCCAGCAGTCCCTCGCGTAGTGGCCCTTCCGTCCGCAGCGGAAGCAATCGGCGTCGTTGCGCCGAAGCGCAGGCCTTGCATCGCGCCGCCCGCGTATCGGCGGTGCAGCACGAGAGGCCGGTCCACCGCGGCCTGACCATGGCACCGAGGCGGCCGTCAGCTCCTGAGGGCCCCGCTCATCCGGCACGTATACCGACTTCGTAGGGTCCCAACCCAGAGCGCCACCCTCCGCGACGGGCCCCCCTGTCCACGCCGTGACCTGTTTCCATCGTCGTAGGTTGAATTGTGCATCCAGACATTTCGCCGCCGCCCGGGAGGTGAGCTTCTCATGCCCGCACACCGGCATGGGAATCCCAAGATCCCGCGACAGCTCGAGCATCTTGCCCAAGATGAGAGGCTCGAGCAGGTCAGGTGTTGTATCTGGATACGCGGCCATAGCCAAATCAAGCACTGCACCCCTGTACGCCACAGGCGACTCCTCGGGCGCTCGTTGTCGTTGAGCGAATCGCCGATGCGCGTCGTCAGGTGGCTCGTAGGCGTCGGCCATTTCTTGAAAAACTCCATATAATGTCCTCTTCTTCTCGGCCTTAATGGAGCGAAAAAAACGAACAGATTCGTCGTCCAGAAGAGTCGGCAACACTTCCAAGGCCTCAGCATCGGTCCATCTCGCAGAACGGACCGCCGCTAAAAATCTGCAGGCGAAAGCGCTCCAGTCGCCCCCAATGGCGAATTCCTTGACCGTGGTGAGATGGCGACTCCGACTTCGCTTCACTCCGCCCTCCGCCGATGGTTCCTCCGGAGGCAAATTCAAAATGGCGTCGAATCGCGGCGTGGTCAAGATGGCGGATTCCCGCCGCGGCACGCGCAAGATGGCGGCCTCCTGCCGCGTGGCCCATGGCGCCGGGAGTGAAGAACCCGTGGCGGCCTGTGGAGCACTCTCCGCTCTCTCCGTCGCCGTGCTTGGGGTGACGAGATGACACAATTGGCCCAGGGCGTCCTTGAGAGTCTCCAGTTGCTCAGCCACCTGCAGCCATCGCCGATCAGCGTCTGATGGTGTCGGCGGCCCTGACACTGTGGCTACATCTTCCACTCCCGTCCCCGCACTCGTTTCAGCAGGGCTCTCCTCCACCACCCTGGCAGGATCCATGTTTGGAGGGAAGTCTTCGTCTTCGGACGAAGAAGCCGATGCCGGCGCTGGAACATTTTTCTTTCTCACTTGTTTCGACATGCCGTTGCACTTCCGACACCAATGTAATAAAAGACTCGACCACGATGTCTGGCTTGGTGTCCTTTATTCGGTTCTTCTCTCGCAACCCGCACGGCTGTCCTTCTATAAGACTCTATACTGACACTGATACTGCTCTCCTGCAGTTTCTCCCCTCGTCGTTCTCTCAGCCTCTCTCTCCTCTCGTCGCTCTCGTAGCCTCTCCCTCACACACAGCCTCGCCGGCTGTGTTCCCCGCAGCTCCTCGTCCGCCTTCTCTCCAGCCGCCCCACCGCTGTCTTCTCTCGCAGCTCCGCTGGCTGCTCCCTTAGCTGGCCACCGCTGGCCGCCGCTGCCACCCCTTGGCTTTGCCCACGTGGCCTTACTCTGGTCCAGTCCCACTCGTTCTGCCTTCCTCTTCCGGTCTCCTCCCTTAAGAACCTTAACCTTTCCTCCCACGTCACCTAACTCCACCTCTCCGTGACGTCACATCCGGGAGGTCGCCCGCGCCCGCATTACATATGTATGCACGTTGGACTTATTTCGCAGCATACTCAGCCAACCGTGTAAAATCGGAGGTGCAATTAAGGGCTGGACAAGCCCCTGCCATAAGAATATGGAATTCCCACTGCTGGCTCAGCAGAGGTCGCAACCGGGTACCCGATACCCGTACCCTACCCAATACCCGGCTACCCGTACCCGGCCGGGTATGGGTACGGGTACCCGTTTGTGACCCTGGTGCGGCCAGGTACGGGTAGACCGTGAGTCACTGGTGAGTAGCCGTTTGTCACTCATTTCCCAACGTCTTGTCTCTTCTCACAATTCAAGTTCCTAGAATCAACCCACCCGCGCCTGCAACATGGCTTCATCCCAGAGGTCGCAATCGGGTACCCGTACCTGTACCCTACCCGATACCCGGCCGGGTAGCCGGGTATCGGGTAGGGTACGGGTACCCGTTTTCGACCCTGGTGCGGCCGGGTACGGTTACGGGTAAGGAATCAAAACCCGTTTGCGACATCTGTGGCTCGGGAACGGCCACAGAGGTGGACGGCGTGGGCTCAGTGGCGATGTGCGGATATCAGGATTACGGGATCGTTCTGGGTACGCATTCGGAAGCGTCACTCCACAATTGAACGGACGGAGACGATGCTGAATCAGACGACATTCTTACCGGAGACCCTGGGAGACCCCGGGGTCCTGTGGGTCCCTGGGAAATGAAAGAAAAGTCAATAAATAAAAAAAACCACGGATGAAAAAGCACACACGCACATGGATTCTGTAACAACATTTTTTGCATTTTTATTTTATATTACCAAATAAGCCCACCCCCCCCCCACTGAGTTGTGTAACTCTTTTTCAGAGGCGACCTGACCCTCACAAATTATAGCCCAAAGAAGTGGGCCCACCGTCATCATCATCACGTGGAAATTCATAGCAGCAGCCAAATCATCTAAACGCTTGTTGTTGATTCCAAATGTGGAGGGAGAAACCCGAGGACCCGGAGAAAAATCCACGCGACCACGGGGAGAAAGAGAGAGACGCAAACTCCAAATATACAGCAGTAGGCGTCAGGGTCGGGATTGAACCCACGACCTCCTGTACACCAGGCGAGGTAGTTAACATCTCCTAGCCACCGAGATGATGAAGAGAGAGAGAGAGAGAGACACGCAAACTCCAAATCTACAGCAACAGGCGTCAGGGTCGGGATCGAACCCACGACCTCCTGTACACCAGGCGAGGTAGTCAACATCTACTAGCCACCATGGCGTTAGGGTCCAGGATCGAACCCACGACCTTCTGTACACCAGGCGAGGTAGTTAACATCTCATAGCCACCCTGTAACAACTCCCAACAGGAGCGCTTCGTTTTGATTCGTGGGGCGGGAAGCCAATGGGGAGCAGCTATTGGGGCAAAATGCGCTTGCAAAAAACTTTGATTTACCACGCTGGTTTTGTGCCTCCAAAGTTGTGGGCTTTAACCCGTTGATCGATGTTCACCGGTTTTGTCCGGGATGAGTCCATAACAGCCACGCAACTTTACCCGACAATCTCACTCATATCGGTTGACCTCTAGGGGAGTTGCCGTGACCCCCCACGTTACCTTGCCCCCACGTTACCTTGACCCCACGTTACACACGGGCGCCTTCATGTTCATCACCAACCTCAGCCAGAAGGCGTTTTAACCAGTGTCTGTATTTGTATTATTTTTGCACATATATTATAGTTATTACTAGCTGTACAACCCGGCTTCGCCCACGATTTGGATTCGCCATGCCCGGCCGCCTTTATCTCCCCAGTGGCGATGTTCACACACCGCAGCAGTTATTCGTTTGAGGCTGAGTCGACCTAGTGAGGCGCAGGACTGGTCAAAATAATCGTCACCGGTGGTGGCCGTGAGCGGGATTCGAACTCGGGTCGCCGGGTTCGTAGCGCGGCGCGCTACCCGCTACACTACGATGCGTTACGCTTCCACGTGCGCGGGTCACGTGACAGATGTGACGTCACAGCTCACTTGCTGTGCAAAAAAAAAATGCATTATTGAGCTCTCCCCCCCCCCCCCCCAAAAAAGTGAATTTTTATAATGTTTGCATGGTGTACAGTCTGGAAAGTACCCACATGGCAAATTTCAAGTTTGTTGCATGTCGGGAAGTACGCGAAACATTTTGAACAGCCACACATAATCACAAGTTTGCCCTTTATACATATGCATGGGGATGTAAGCTGGAAGGCATTACCTGAGGACCTTGAAGACCCTGTCAGAGACAACAGAAAATAAAAACGAATTTACAATACATGCTACGAAGTAGATGAACATTTTCATAATAAAAATGTAAAATTGGTTAAAATGAACATAAAGTAAATACAAGTATTATTTAACATAATTATTCAATAATAGTTCATACAGTGACTTCCCTTCAATTACAATGATGCTGTGCAGTAGCATCATCATCATATTCTCTCTCGTCACTTTATCTCTCATCACTTTATCTCTCGTCACTTTATCTATCACCATGGGTAGTGTTGAGCCTATGGGCAGTGTTGAGTCTATGGGCAGTGTTCAGTCTATGGGCAGTGTTCAGTCTATGGGCAGTGTTGAGTCTATGGGTAGTGTTGAGTCTATGGGTAGTGTTGAGTCTATGGGTAGTGTTGAGTCTATGGGTAGTGTTGAGTCTATGGGCAGTGTTGAGTCTATGGGCAGTGTTGAGTCTATGGGCAGTGTTGAGTCTATGGGCAGTGTTGAGTCTATGGGCAGTGTTGAGTCTATGGGTAGTGTTGAGTCTATGGGTAGTGTTGAGTCTATGGGTAGTGTTGAGTCTATGGGTAGTGTTGAGTCTATGGGTAGTGTTGAGTCTATGGGTAGTGTTGAGTCTATGGGTAGTGTTGAGTCTATGGGCAGTGTTTAGTTTATGAAATGGCAGGGGGGGGGGGGGTGGAGGCTCGTGGAGCGAAGCCGATAAGGTGAATAACGGGTCGTACCATGTCTCCTTTCCCCCCATTCTCTCCTTGAGGCCCCTAGAGAAGAGACAAAAAACACCACAACAGACACAACGTTGAATCTAGAGGGACTGTCAAGACCTCGTTCAGTTTGCGAGCACCTATTGAGGCGCGACACACCACACGCTCGCCTTCTCTTCCTTAACGCACCACGGCGGCCGTGGTTATGACAGCTTTTCTTAGAGCCTAGTCTCCATTGGACCAATCAACTTCAAGGATAGTGCATATCATTATCATCATCAGAGTTGTTTCTTTTTGTTTGCATTTTGACTGCTTGTGTTTTGGTTATTGCAAACATGATGCCTTGTATAAACGTGTCAGTTATTGTATCAGTTGAAAGGGTAAAAACCTATTACTATATTTTGCCACTGGTAAAGGAGGTCTCATAGTATAAATGGTTTTGTTGTGTTTCAAATGTTTTAAATATCATGATTCTTCCAGCATGAATCGCCTAATGAAGATAACATTTTAAGTTGTTCGTGTTTAGAAACCGCTGCAACACCACAGTCTGATTTGTGCCGTGAAGGCGTCCGAGTGAGAGATCTCCCCCTCGTTCATTGCGAGCAGCTTCTCGCATTTTAGCCACGCCGTTTGAGAGCCATTCAGAGCGGCGAAAAAGGCATATTCTTAGTTTTTTTCGGTAAAGTCACGTAGGTAAAAAATTAAAATTAATAAAAGTAAAATAAAAATAAAATAAAAATCACGACGTTTCGGAGGCAACACAAGCTTCCGTCTTCAGGTGGAACCGTCACAGCACGACAGCTGTATCAAGTGAGAGAAATTCCAAGAAAACAGTATTTGTATATATACTGGTTGAGGGTGGGAGGAGCCAAGGTAGGCTCTGAATATTATATTTGTGAGGTTCGGTGCGGCTGAAGCACGCTGTTAGGAATGAGCCTTTGTTGTGTAAACTAGGTGCGGATGATGTAAAGGTGCATGTAAATGGGACTGAGCCTTTTTGTTATGTAGAGGTGGTGCGGCTGAAAAAAAATTAACCCGTAAAAACAAAGTTTTTCACTATAAATCCTTTATATGCGAGGCGGCTAGAGTCCTCTCGTCCTCTGGCTTGAGATGGCTGCCACCTATGGGTCAGATGATTGCCTGCCACCATTAAGCAATTGGTAATTAAATATAAATAAAAAATTCCTAAAAATTGTAAAAATTTGGAAAAAAAAATTTCACGGAAATTAATTGTCACGCACAACGAGTCTGTGTGCAAAATGTCAGCTCGATTGGATCACGGGAAAAGTGGGTTAAAAAACGACCGAAAGATTTGCACGGTCGAAAGCGCGCAAGCAAGCAAGCAAGCGAACTTAATATAAAGGATTTATAAAAAGGCACCCGTGGCTGCAACGAGACGATGTCACAACGCCGGGTTGCGCTGTGCAAACATAGCAGGTCATGTCCTGCTATGTCTGCGAAAACCTCAAGGCTTTTCGCAGCGTCAAATGAGTTGTGTGGTGTGGACTTGAGGGTCATGGGGACAGCGATTGATCGCTTTGTTATTTTGTCGTCGTCGTATATTGTTTATGAACGCCCTGTGTCACTTTCACGGGAAGGCCGATTACATTGGTCAACACACTTTTTTCTGGCATAAGGTATATAATTTTGGGGTGCTGCTTCCAAATCTGGCATCCGTTTTTGTCTATCACATCAGGTTTTTGAGATATCAAATATTGCATTTTCAATAAAAACTGCAAAAGAAAAATATTAAATAAATGTGGATATCTACGTAAAATTATATAAACACACTATCCTAAAAATACAGCGCCATATTTTAACACTGAAGCAGTCGCTGACTCGCAACAACTTGCAATCATAAGTGACAGAGTTAATTTTGGGTAAAATCAATTAAAATGGGAATGCCAATAGCATAAATTCAGATGTGATAGAGCAAATCTGACATCACATTTGGAATCAGCACCCTGAAATTAGTCTAAAACAGCTGCAAAAGTCCAGGCCAGAAAAACATGTTTTTGTTTTTTGTTGACCAGTGTAACACGACGAGGTTTTTCTTAATTAAAACGCCCAGATTTTCGCTCACAACAGCCACCACTGAGTGGAGATGTCACGAGCCGCCCCACTGCCGCGCAAACGGCTGCCAGCATCTGGCAGCAGGGGAAAAAGCAAGCGATGGCTGGGGCACGGTGACCTTTTGACCCCGGGCCACGTGGGATCGCCCCTGGGTACTTACGGGAACTCCGTTTGGCCCCGAGAGGCCAGAGGGCCCAGCCACACCAGAGCTGCCCTGCAGTGACAAAAGTGGACGCTCAAGACGACATGTGATCATCGATTTCACAATCGTGTAATTAGCAGCAGTGTAATTTTTTCCAGAAAATTGAAGAATCCATAATAGAGGATTTGCATACCGTGTCAACCCATACGGTTTACCCCGTATTCTTGTGTAGTGACATAAGAAGGGAGGGGCTGCTGGGGGCTCTGGGATCCCAGGCGAGTCCAGACGCTTAAGCCTCTGGGCGCCAGGCGCTGGGTTCCCAGGGGGTCCAGACGCTTAAGCCTCTGGGCGCCAGGCGTTGGGTTCCCAGGCGCTTAAGCCTTTTGGCGCCGCCAACGGGGGGGGGCTGTGTGTGCTCTGTGGGATGTCTGGTGGCGCACACCGCCCCACCCCTCGTTGGACCAGGCATAAAAGGAGAGCTCCCTGGACGATCGGGGCCCAGTTGTAACTCAAGACCCAAGACCCACGACCAGCCATCTGAAGACCCTGGGACGCTGTGAGAGCCAGCGCTGGGACTCTGGAACTCCCGACTCTACGGCCTTGTGAGGGCGAGTTCCGGAGCGTAGCCAGAGTAGAGTATCTAGGCTGTGTAGCTAGGCTGTGTACCTAGGCTGTAACAGAGTATCAGGACTGTTGGAGAGTTGGACTGTTGGAGTGTTGAAGAATATGTTGGAGAGTTGTATTGTAATAAAGAAGTTACCTCTACAAGTGTCTCCGGAACCCGTTACACTTGTACAGGGGGAATTGAGTTTTCAAGTCCATACGGTGTACAGCCGTTTCAATACGGGTAAACTATAATTTTTTGTCTATTTGTGTTTCTCCCTTGTGATGGGATTCTGCAGGATGAACTTTGAGATTTATACGTTCGAGACGACATTTGATTATTCACAATCGTGTAATTTGATTTCCCTTCTACGTGACTTTACCGAAAGAACCAAGAATATAAAGTAACAACAGTTTAGTTTTACTTGTGTGCGCATATTTATAGCGGTGATTTGCTTACCTTTAATCTCTGGTTCTTTCGGTAAAGTCACGTGGGTAGATAGAAGAAAAAAATAATCAAAGAAGAAGACACGACGTTTCGGTCATAACACAAGCGGCCGTCTCCAGGTGGCGCTAGTGGCCGGCCTCTCACCTGAAGAAGGCCGCTTGTTTTGCGGCCGAAACGTCGTGTCTTTTTATTTTATTATTTTTCTTCGACCCACGTGACTTTGCCGAAAGAATCAGAGCGTGTGGATTCCTGCAGTCACGAAAGCTTCAAATCAAGATTCGTTTAACTCTCTTGCACTCTGTACCCCTATCGTGTTTGTGTTTGTCGTTGCGACCGTTCTGACCCCGTGCCCCACTACCAGACGTATGTGAAAGAAAAGAGCTTTGCAGCCCATCGGATTCCACAGCGTTGGATCCACAGGCAAGTCACACGGCACGCGCGCCGCAGCCCAAGGTCACTGCCCGGATAATCTGCCACATTATCCGCTTTGTTGCGATAACTGCCGTATTATCCATTGTGTTATCCGGTGTTGTTGTTGTTGTCATCTGGTGTGTTGTTGTCTGGTGTGTCGTTGTCAACTGGTTTGTTGTTGTTGTCATCTGGTGTGTTGTTGTCTGGTGTGTCGTTGTCATCTGGTTTGTTGTTGTCATCTGGTTGTTGTTGTCATCTGGTGTGTTGTTGTTATGTGGTTGTTGTTGTCATATGGTTGTTGTTGTTAGTGGGTGTGTTGTTTTATTTGGTGTGTTGTTGTCATCTGGTTGTTGTTGTTGTTGTTAGCGGGCATGTTGTTGTCATCTGGTGTGTTGTTGTTGTTATCTGGTTGTTGTTGTCATCTGGTTGTTGTTGTTAGTGGGTGTGTTGTTGTCATCTGGTTGTTATTGTCATCTGGTGTGTTGTTGTTGTTGCCATCGCCGTGTGAAGCCATACGATCATTCCCGGAGATCCTCGCGGTCCGATGATCCCGTACGGCCCCGCGTCGCCCCGGTATCCCTGCCACAACAACCACCACAACAACCACCACAACAACCACCACAACAACAACCACGCGCGCACATATCGATGCGTTACAAAGGTAAAGGCGCAGCTCCTGCAATTGCTTGGCTGCCGCCGCTGCCAGCGGAAGAGGGTCTTCGACTACGGAGAGGGCTCCAGGGGGTGTTGTTGGCCTACTCTTCCACGCTGGCCAGTACGTCTAAGAAGAAGAAGAAAGAGGAGTGGGGAAACTCGTGCCGTTGCTTCAAATTCCGCACGCGAACCGGTTAGGAGACGGAATCGGAATTGGTGACATTCCAGGGGGCTCCATAGTGGAGGTTTTTTGTTGGGTTTGATCGCGTAAATACATAAATATGTGTCGTGAAGCTCGCCACCACCCGACACAGCCAACTAGTAAGGTTTGCCACACTGGTGCTGCACTAGTAACGACACATTTATATATTTACGTGATCTAACCCCCCCAAAAAAAAAAACCCTGTATTGTGGATGATATTGGTCGTGAAAGCCTACCACGTGTTCAACATTTCCAAGGGCTCTCAGAACCAGTTCTGCAGTATCTCAATCCACGGGCCATGATCCATAGCGAGCGAGCGTGTCCCGAATGTGCACTTGATCTCAGCACGCTGGGAATTAACCTCATCCCCCCCCACCCCGAAAAACAACCAACGAACGAACGGAAAGACGGGTTACACTTTTTGAAACGCGATAAGCGAAATTGAACAACTGAATGCAGAAATTGAACAACCTTTGGGCCGATTGGACCTTGCATTCCACTGAAGCCCGCTTCTCCAGAGTCTCCCTGCCAAAAGAAAACGACAATTTCACACATCACATACACACGTGGCGAGATGTTAACTACCTCGCCTGGTGTGCAGGAGGTCGTGGGTTCGATCCCGACCCTGACGCCTGCTGCTGTATATTTGGAGTTTGCGTGTCTCTCTCTCTCTCATCATCATCATCATCACGGTGGCTATGAGATGTTAACTACCTCGCCTGGTGTACAGGAGGTCGTGGGTTCGATCCTGACCCTGACGCCTGCTGCTGTATATTTGGAGTTTGCGTGTCTCTCTCTCTCTCATCATCATCATCACGGTGGCTAGGAGATGTTAACTACCTCGCCTGGTGTGCAGGAGGTCGTGGGTTCGATCCTGACCCTGACGCCTGCTGCTGTATATTTGGAGTTTGCGTGTCTCTCTCTCTCATCATCATCATCACGGTGGCTAGGAGATGTTAACTACCTCGCCTGGTGTGCAGGAGGTCGTGGGTTCGATCCTGACCCTGACGACTGCTGCTGTATATTTGGAGTTTTGCGTGTCTCTCTCTCTCTCTCATCATCATCATCACGGTGGCTAGGAGATGTTAACTACCTCGCCTGGTGTGCAGGAGGTCGTGGGTTCGATCCTGACCCTGACGCCTGCTGCTGTATATTTGGAGTTTGCGTGTCTCTCTCTCTCATCATCATCATCACGGTGGCTAGGAGATGTTAACTACCTCGCCTGGTGTACAGGAGGTCCTGGTTTCGATCACGACCATGACGACTGCTGCTGTATATTTAGAGTTTGCGTGTCTCTCTCTCTCCCCGTGGTCGCGTGGATTGTTCTCGGGGCCCTCGGGTTTTCCCCTCCACATTTAGAATCGACGTCACCACGCGTTTAGAGTATTCGGCTGCTGCTATAAATTTCCAGAAGGATGGTGATAAGCCCACTTCGTTGAGCTATCACTTGTGATGGCTGGTTCGCTTCTTGTAGGATGAACGTTGAGATTTATAAGTGTCACGGGGTGACCAATAAGGTTCGGAATTGCTCTGTGATTCCAACAACACAGGATGAGATGTTACTATCCTTTGTGCAAGCACTTCCAAGAGTTCATGAACAGTGAGCCTGGTGAAATTTGGGGAGCGCATCGTCAGTAGTGAACCTTTGGTTCCTAGGGTGTTTCGGCCTTTCACACTATACACCCTCCCCAAAGGCGGCCAGCGACAGGGTGATCAATCCTACGCTTGTGCCATAAGAGGGGAGGGGCTTCTGGGGGCTCTGGGATCCTAGGCAGATAAGCCCTTGGCGCCAGGCGCTAGGATCCCAGGCAACCCAGACAGCTAAGCCACTTGGCGCCACCAACAGGGGGGTTGTGTGTGCTCTGTGGGATATCTGGGGGCACACACAACCCCACCCCTCGTTGGGGACGAGGCATAAAAGGGCAGCTCCCTGGCTGATCGGGGCCAGTCGCAGCAGCTCAAGACCCAAGACCCGCCAGCCAGCCAGCTTAGGACCCTGGACCCCCTCGTCCCGCTTGTCCTTGTAAGGGCCGGGACGCTGTGCGGGCCAGTGGTGGGCTGTGTACCTAGGCTGTAACAGAGTATCAGGACTGTTGGAGTGTTGTATTGTAATAAAGAAGTTACCTCTACAAGTGCCTCCGGAACCCATTACAATAAGATAGGGCACTGATAAGTGATTGCCAGGTATGGTGCTCCTGCTGCTCGCTAACAGCACTTGCCCCAGCAGTCTGTTGAGGCTCACACGTGTCTGTGTGTGCGTGCACGTCACTTACGGGCTTCCCTTTGCTGCCTGGCGATCCGGTCTCTCCGGCTATCCCCATGGTGCCCTCCGATCCTCTCATCCCGGTTGGACCGCCCTGCCCAGGCAAACCCATCCCTCCCTTGACAGGAACGCACACAGCAGCCACCACCAATGCCATCACTATCACCAACATTGCCACTGATCAGTTTAACATTGGGTAGCAGAAGGAGGCTTCAGCAACCGATATAATCTGTAATAAGAGGGTTTTTTTTTGTTTGGGTTAGATCACGTAAATATAAATGTGTCGGTAAACCCGCCTATTCACCCGACACAGCCCATTGTAATTGATATGCATTCATTAATCCACCCCCCACCCACCCCCCCTTCGCACGTGTAGGGCTCACAAGTGACGTCATAACATCTACACCTCGATTTATGATGATGCCCGTTGTAATTACTGGCGAAACGTCGTACACTCAGATGATTGTGAATGTTGTGGATTTGCTCTCCAACACAACGGATGTGCTGTACTAGTGACGAATTGGAATGGTCTGTTTACGTGACAAACCTTACTAATCGGCTGTGGATTACCACCGCTTTCACTACCAATACCCCGCACCATTCGCCACTAAGTGACGGTGACGTCACCACGGCGCGCCTGTGCCAGGCTAGGTGCACTTTGAGGCTACCACGTGAAGTGTCGAAGGCTCTATCGCACTATCGCTGCCGGGTATCGGGTACCCGGTTGCGACCTCTGCCGCAGCCCCAGCGCCAGTCGACGATCGTTGCTCAACGATCAATGAAACATTTCCCGACGGGCCAAACCATTTGGCTTTTTGCGCGAACCTTGAAACCCGTGGGTCCGTGGAGACCGGGCACGCCATGATTCCCCGGTTCGCCCGTGGCACCCGCAGAGCCGTCCGCACCCTCCTCCCCGTCGTCGCCCCGATCTCCCTGCGGCGGGCGAAGCGGAGACACACGGAGACACACGTGGAAATGCCGCGGTTGGGTTTAAAACTCTCGAAACACACGGCCGCCGCGCGCTGCACTCGTAGGTGAAGCTGGCCACGTTTTTGTTCACGCGACGCAAACCTTGCTCATCGTGTTGGGGGGGGGGAGGGGGGCGGGTTTAACGACACGTTTATATTTCGATGTAAAGCTTTCGTGACTGCAGGGATTCATCTTCTTGGTTCTTTCGGTAAAGTCACGTAGAATGGAAATAATAAAATAATACAAATAAAACATAATAAAATGTAATATATAATATTATATTATTTTATTTTATTATGACGTCTGAATGATGCTGTCTTCCCGACAGACCTGTTCTTCACCTGAGGACGGCTGCTTGCGTTGTGGCCGAAACGTCGTGAGAATTATTTTATTATGTTTTATTTTTATTATTTGTTATTTCCATTCTACGTGACTTTACCGAAAGACCCAAACAATATGAATTCCTGCAGTCACGAAAGCTTCAAGTCGAGATTCATTCAACTATTAATTTTTTCTTGGCGAGGGTTGTGGTGGTGGTGGTGGGGGTGGTTTAACGCGGCGGGGTTTATCATCGGGACCTTTGAGTCTTGCCTCCGGTAACAAAGTATGAAAAATAAGGACGGGGGGTCGTTCCCTTTCTGCTAACGAAACAGGTGGCGTTCAGATGTTCTACCACCACGTAGAAGGGAAGTAATAAAATAATTATTCTTTCGGTAAAGTCACGTAGAAGGGAAGTAATAAAATAAGTAATTATTTTATTACTTCCCTTCTACGTGACTTTACCGAAAGAACCAAGAAGACACGTTTATATTTACGCGAACTAAGCCGGAAAATATTTTGGGGATAATCCATAATACAGGTAAATATATAAATACTTAATTTGGAGCTTTCGTGACTGCAGGATTACTCTTTTTGTATCTCTGTGATATCTGTCTCTACTTATATGTCTGTCTATATGTCTCTGGTTCTGTGTTTTATCTCTCTCTCTCAAATTTAACATTCTCAGGAAGAACGTAATCAACCAGGTAGGGTGTTGACTGTTATGTTATCCGACTCTCTGTTGTATTACATTCCATTTCTAAGTATACTAGATTTGTGTTTCTATTTCAGTTATACCTGATGATGATTGTTCGTGTTGCAATGGAAACGTCGTATGCTAGTATTTAATTTATTATTTTCTCTTTATACATGACTTTACCGAAAGAACCAAAGAGAAATATATAAATGTGTTGTTAAACCCGCCACCACCCGACACAGCCAATTAGTAAGGGTTGTCACGTAAACAGAACGTTGCCAATGCGTTACTAGTACAGCAACATCGGTGTGTTGGAGAGCCAAGCCACAACGTTTACAATCTGAGTGTACGACGTTTCGCCAGTAATTACAACCGGCATCATCAGGCTGACAGCAGCCAGATTTGTGGAGAAATTCACAAATCTGGATTTGTGGAGAAATCCACAAATCTGGCAATGATGACGACGATGATGACGATGACGATGATGACGACGACGACGATGACAATGACGATGATGACGATGATGACAACGATGATGACGATGACAATGACAATGATGATAACGATGACAATGACGACAATGACGACGATGACGATATTGACGGTGACGACGATGACGGTGATGACGATGATGACGATGATGATGGTGACGACGATGATGACGGTGACGACGATGATGATGATGACAATGACGACGATGATGACGGTGACGACGATGATGACGATGACAATGACGACGATGACGACGATGACAATGACGACGATGATGATAATGACAATGACGACGATGACGACAATGACGATGACGGTGACGACGATGACGACGATGATGATAATGACAATGACGACGATGACAATGACGACGACGACGATAATGACAGTGACGACGACGATGACAACGACGACGATGACGATGATGATGATGATGGTGGCCTTACGGGAGAGCCAGGCTGGCCGTTCTCCCCGGTGACGCCATCCGCTCCGTAGTCCCCGGCCGCCCCCTCCTGGCCCCCCACGCCCTTCGGCCCGGGAGGCCCCATGACCCCCTGCAACACAACGGCACGCTCGTGGGAAACGCTACGGGGGTCACGGGGGGTCAACAGAGGTCACGTGGGACACGCGGTGGTCACTGTGGGTCAAGGGGGTCACGTGGTCAACGGGGGACACGCGGTAGTTACTGGGGGTCAAGGAGGTCACGGGGGTCACGTGGTCAATGGGGGTGACGGGGGACACGAGATAGTTACTGGGGGTCAAGAAGGTCACGGGGGTCGTGTGGTTAACGGGGGTCACAGGTCACTGGGGGGGGTCCACCGTCAAGGAGGTAATTTGGATCCGCGCTGGTCATTGAGGTCACTGGGGTCACGGTGGTTATGGGGGTCAAGGAGGTCATGCAGTAGTCACTGGGGTCACAATGGTTATGGGGTTCACGGGGTTTATGAGAGTTATGGAGGTCACTGGACACCACAATATGATCACAGAGGTCACGGGTCATGGAGGTCAAGGTGCTCATGGAAGTCGCAGAGGTCACAGGGGTCACGGGAAATGTCTGAAAGGAAGATATCGGAAGTGGCTGTGCATGGTTAGCTTCAAGGGCTTTTTAGTTTGTTATAGATTTTCATGTTTGCCGATGATATAATTGTCATCAACTTCATCCCGACTGCGTGCGATCAACCTCGCAGAGCGGCCGGGGCCCTCCGTGGTACGGAGCCGGCCTCCCCGGGGAAGTGGACACCACAGAGCTACCACCGAGCTTCCTTGAAAATGCGTGAACCGGAGTTGGGAAGGAATGAGTGAGCGAATGTTGCGAAAGAGAGAGAGAGGCTCATTGAATGAGTGGGTGGGTGAATGAGTCACTGAATTTACGAGTTCACAGGTGAATGAGTGACTGAATGAATACGAGAACCGAAGGAAAGGCCGAGTGATCGCACGGATGAACGACGAATTTAAACAGACGACTGGACGAATGAGTCACGGAATGAGCTCGCGCGTCGAAACACGTTCCTTCGGAGTGGGCAGGTAGGAACTTGGTTGGACAGCGCATTCGTGCACGACAGTCAACATCCAGCCAGGTAGCCAGGCAGCCCCCCCTTGCTTAGGCCCCTCCCATTACCCCCTCCCTTAGGCCCCTCCCCTGACCCCCCCTCTCTTAGGCCCCTCCCCTGACCCCCCTCCCTTAGGCCCCTCCCCTGACCCTCCTCCCTTAGGCACCTCCCCCTCTGTACCCAGCAGTAGGTCTCCACCAATCAAAGAGCTGTGTGTATTATATATTTATTTATGCACTACAGACAGACAGTCAGACAGACAGACAGACAATAAATCCCTGGTGGGCAGTGTGGAACATTGTTCCTACCTGTATAAACGAGCGACTTGAATCGCTCACCGACAACGGGTGAAGGACGCGTGGGCGACCGAACGGCCGAGTGGCCGAACGAATAAACGAATGAGTGAATGGGTGGAGCGATCCGGGGCGAAGGAGTTGGCGTGTGCGCGTGTGCGTGGTTGGTCAGTATTTCACCTACTGGAAGACCTGGGTTTCCCCGTGCACCGACCGCTCCAGACTTCCCTGCCTGTCCCTGCACAAAGACAAAGATGCCCACCCAGCCCCGACATGTAGCCTTAACAGACTGTCGGGCAAGTGCTGTTCGCGAGCACCTGTGCGGAGGCCGGCACGTCGCACGAGCCGGTGGGGTGGCCAGTAACCACGCTCGGCCGCCCTTCGTCTCACCGACGGCGATGTTAATCCCACACCCGCTGCACCAGGCCAGAGGTCGCAACCGGGTACCCGATACCCGTACCCTACCCGTTACCCGGCTACCCGTACCCGGCCGCGTACGGGTACGGGTAGCCGTTTGCGACCCTGGTACGGCCGGGTACGGGTACGGGTAGGCCGCGAGTCACCGGTGAGTCACCGTTTGTCACTCATTTCGGGTAGGGTACGGGTACGGGTAGGGAACGGGTACCCGGCCGGGTACGGGTACCCATTTGCGACTCTGGTGCGGCTGGGTACGGGTACGGGTAAGGAATTAAAACCCGTTTGCGACCTCTGCACCAGTCTGAGCCGGCCTAGGGGAGGCCCAGTGACCAGTTCAGATAATCGTCGTCGGTGGTGTTGGTGGCCGTGAGCGGGAGCCGAACTCGGGTCGCCGGGTTTGTAGTGTGACCCTCCGTGCCACCGCTCCCCACTGCACTACTTCTGGGTGTGTCTCAAGGATAAATGCTAACATGTCTAAGAAGACTCATTTAATTAACAATTCAAATCAAGATTATTATTTTTTATGTCACGAACGAAATATTAATCTGGTACATCGGTCAGCCTGGGCGATGTTAAACTATTTTTCATTATTGCATGCATGGATTCTGTAACTACATTTTTAACAAATTTTTATTTTATTTTACCAGCTAAGGCCTACTTAACTATATCGCTCTTTTGTTCATTAAGAGACCTGACCACAAATGAAGAGGATTATCATCGCGTGGAAATGTATAGCAGCAGCATAAATTATCTCTGAACGCGTGACCTTGATTCTAAAATGTGGATTGGGAAAAACTCGGAGGATCCGGAGAAAAATCCACGCGATCACGGGTGAAGACACGCAAACTCCAAATTGAGAGTTTAACTCATAGACATTCGAGGCTTTTGTGACCAATATTATCCATAATTGGGTGACATCGCTTGAATATAAATGTTGAGTCGTTAAACCCGCCACGACCCGACACAGCTAATTAGTAATGTTGTGTCACGAAAGCTAAACTTGCCAATTCGTTACTAAATTTCGATTTAAAGTTTTCGTGACTGCAGCGATTCATATTCTTGGTTCTTTCGGTAAAGTCACATGGAAGGGAAATAATAAAATAATAAAAATATTAAACAATAACATTCTCACGATCACAAGCAATCATCATCAGATGTGAAATCCACAGCAAGCAAATAAAAAAATATAAAAATAATAAAAATATAAAACAATAAGATTCTCACGACGTTTCGATTGCAACACAAGCAATCATCATCAGGTGTGAAATCCACAGCAAAAAAAAATTGAATAAAGTTTTAGAAAAAAAGTTTTCTTGCTGTGGATTTCACACCTGATGACGATTGCTTGTGTTGCAGTCGAAACGTCGTGAGAATTGAATTGTTTTATATTTTTATTATTTTATTATTTCCCTTCTACGTGACTTTACTGAAAGAACCGAGAATATGAATTCGTTACTAGTACAGCACTAACCGGTTGTTGGTTGGAGAGTAAACCCACTACAACATTGACAAGTCGGGCAGTGTGACATTTTGCCAGTAATTACATATATCTACAAATATATACGTATGCATTAACAGCCAGTGTCAGGGTTGGGATCCAATCCACGACCTCCCGCATACCAGGCGAGATAGTTAACATCTCACCACGGAAAGAGAGACACGCAGACTCCAAATATTAAGCAGGCGTCAGGGTCGGGATCGAACTCACGACCTCATGCACACAAGGCGAGGTAGTTAACATCTCATTGCAAACCGCGATGCTCCTGCTGGTGGGACACGGAATGAACCACGTGGTGCTCTCACCTTGTAGCCTTTGGCTCCTTTAGCGCCATCGATTCCAGGGGGGCCTGTGTTGCCCTACGAAGAAAATGTCGTGGAAAAAACGAAAGAATAATAATAATGAGTTTCACGACAATAAAAATGTTCGCTGGGTTTCGCACAGCGGCGGCGTCCACGCCAAACGAGGCGCGAGACAGCAGGGATGTACGTAGCCCACCACGCTGATCGGAGGTGCAGCGTTGAGTCTATGGGCATCCATAGACTCAACACTGCCCATAGACTCAACACTGCCCATAGACTCAACACTGCCCATAGACTCAACACTGCCCATAGACTCAACACTGCCCATAGACTCAACACTGCCCATAGACTCAACACTGCACCTCCGATTAGCAAAGTTGACTACGTACGGTGCGAAATAAGTTCAACAAACATACACGCATACTCATACTTACAGGGGTTCCCTGTTGCCCTTCTTGGCCTCTTGAGCCAAGAACGCCAACCAGACCCTAGGAAGGAAACGTCATCATTGTCGTCATCATCGTCGTCATCATCATCGTCATCATCATCATCGTCGTCATTATCGTCATCATCACGGTCATCATCATCATCGTCATCATCATCATAGTCATCATCATTGTCATCATCGTTATCATCGTCATCATCATCGTTGTCATCATCATCCTCTTCATCGTCATCATCATCGTCGTCATTATCGTCATCATCATTGTCATCGTCGTCATCACCGTCGTCACTAAACATTCACAGCGTGCCTCAGTGTGGCCAAGGGCACCCCCAATGGCAGCTGTCCCTGTGCGGTGAGAGGTGAACGTGGCACCCAAACCGAGTGAACCCGGGAATATACTGACCCTACTTTGGTGAGCGTTGAGTCTGTGGGTCAGCGTTGAGACTGTGAGTCAGTGTTGAGACTGTGTCAGCGTTGAGACTGTGAGTCAGCGTTGAGTCTGTGTGTCAGTGTTGAGTCTGTGTGTCAGTGTTGAGTCTGTGTGTCAGTGTTGAGTCTGTGGTCAGCGTTGAGTCTGTGTGTCAGTGTTGAGTCTGTGGGTCAGTGTTGAGTCTGTGTGTCAGTGTTGAGTCTGTGTGTCAGTGTTGAGTCTGTGGTCAGCGTTGAGTCTGTGTGTCAGTGTTGAGTCTGTGGGTCAGTGTTGAGTCTGTGTGTCAGTGTTGAGTCTGTGTGTCAGTGTTGAGTCTGTGAGTCAGCGTTGAGTCTGTGTGTCAGTGTTGAGTCTGTGTGTCAGTGTTGAGTCTGTGGGTCAGTGTTGAGTCTGTGTGTCAGTGTTGAGGCTGTGGGTCAGTGTTGAGGCTGTGAGTCAGCGTTGAGGCTGTGAGTCAGGTTGAGTCTGTGTGTCAGTGTTGAGTCTGTGGTCAGTGTTGAGTCTGTGTGTCAGTGTTGAGTCTGTGGGTCAGTGTTGAGTCTATGGGTCAGTGTTGAGTCTGTGTGTCAGTGTTGAGTCTGTGGGTCAGTGTTGAGTCTGTGGGTCAGTGTTGAGTCTGTGGGTCAGTGTTGAGTCTGTGTGTCAGTGTTGAGTCTGTGTGTCAGTGTTGAGTCTATGGGTCAGTGTTGAGGCTGTGAGTCAGTGTTGAGTCTGTGGGTCAGTGTTGAGTCTGTGTGTCAGTGTTGAGTCTGTGGGTCAGTGTTGAGTCTGTGTGTCAGTGTTGAGTCTGTGGGTCAGTGTTGAGTCTGTGAGTCAGTGTTGAGTCTGTGTGTCAGTGTTGAGTCTGTGTGTCAGTGTTGATTCTGTGTGTCAGTGTTGAGTCTGTGGGTCAGTGTTGAGGCTGTGAGTCAGCGTTGAGTCTGTGTGTCAGTGTTGAGTCTGTGTGTCAGTGTTGAGTCTGTGGGTCAGTGTTGAGTCTGTGGATCAGTGTTGAGTCTGTGTGTCAGTGTTGAATCTGTGGGTCAGTGTTGAGGCTATGAGTCAGCGTTGAGGCTCTGAGTCAGTGTTGAGTCTGTGTGTCAGCGTTGAGTCTGTGGGTCAGTGTTGAGTCTGTGAGTCAGCGTTGAGTCTGTGTGTCAGTGTTGAGACTGTGGGTCAGTGTTGAGTCTGTGAGTCAGTGTTGAGTCTGTAAGTCAGTGTTGAGTCTGTGGGTCAGCGTTGAGGCTGTGAGTCAGCGTTGAGGCTGTGAGTCAGCGTTGAGTCTGTGGGTCAGTGTTGAGTCTGTGTGTCAGTGTTGAGTCTGTGAGTCAGTGTTGAGTCTGTAAGTCAGTGTTGAGTCTGTGGGTCAGCGTTGAGGCTGTGAGTCAGCGTTGAGTCTGTGGGTCAGTGTTGAGTCTGTGTGTCAGTGTTGAGTCTATGTGTCAGTGTTGAGTCTGTGGGTCAGTGTTGAGTCTGTGTGTCAGTGTTGAGTCTGTGTGTCAGTGTTGAGTCTGTGGGTCAGTGTTGAGGCTGTGAGTCAGTGTTGAGTCTGTGGGTCAGTGTTGAGTCTGTGTGTCAGTGTTGAGTCTGTGGGTCAGTGTTGAGGCTGTGAGTCAGCGTTGAGTCTGTGTGTCAGTGTTGAGTCTGTGGGTCAGTGTTGAGTCTGTGGGTCAGTGTTGAGTCTGTGTGTCAATGTTGAGTCTGTGGGTCAGTGTTGAGTCTGTGGGTCAGTGTTGAGTCTGTGGGTCAGTGTTGAGTCTGTGGGTCAGTGTTGAGGCTGTGAGTCAGCGTTGAGTCTGTGTGTCAGTGTTGAGTCTGTGGGTCAGTGTTGAGTCTGTGAGTCAGTGTTGAGTCTGTGTGTCAGTGTTGAGTCTGTGGGTCAGTGTTGAGGCTGTGAGTCAGCGTTGAGTCTGTGAGTCAGCGTTGAGTCTGTGTGTCAGTGTTGAGTCTGTGGGTCAGTGTTGAGGCTGTGAGTCAGCGTTGAGTCTGTGTATCAGTGTTGAGACTGTGGGTCAGTGTTGAGTCTGTGTGTCAGTGTTGAGACTGTGGGTCAGTGTTGAGTCTGTGTGTCAGTGTTGAGTCTGTGTCTCAGTGTTGAGTCTGTGTCTCAGTGTTGAGTCAGAGGGTCAGTCTTGAGTCTGTGTGTCAGTGTTGAGTCTGTGGGTCAGTGTTGAGGCTGTGAGTCAGCGTTGAGTCTGTGTATCAGTGTTGAGACTGTGGGTCAGTGTTGAGTCTGTGGGTCAGTGTTGAGTCTGTGTGTCAGTGTTGAGTCTGTGAGTCAGCGTTGAGTCTGTGTCTCAGTGTTGAGTCAGAGGGTCAGTGTCCATCAATGGGATGTAAGCAGACATTTGGGTCGTGTCTCCATCACTGACCGGATATCCCTGATCTCCCGAGAGCCCCTTCTCTCCAGAGCTGCCTTGGGGCCCCTTAAACACAAACACCCGTCCAGTGTCATCACTCGCAATACCGGGGTATTGGTAATAATTATCGTTGGTATCACGAATAAACATTAACAATCCTAATTGCTTATAATCATTATCGTCGTCACCATCATGATCTTAAATATAATTTTCATCCATCCTCTTAATTACTTTCATTAGACCATCATCATCATGATCTTAAATATCATCATTATCCATCCTCACAATCACCTTCGTTATACCATCACCATCATAATCATGATCTTAAATATCATCATCATCATACCTCCCTATAATTACCTTCATTACACCATCATCATCATTTTAAACATTATCATTATATTCATCCTCATCATAATCTCCATTGTCATTGGTGTTGTCTGTTCTCATCAGTAACAATGTCTGTGTATATTTGTATAATCTGACTCTTTCGTATGTGTCTGTGGTGATGGTGTGGAGCGGTGGTGTAGCAGTTAGCGCTACGCTGCGCTACGAACACATTTTTTGCCCCACGTGATACAGTAAATCTAGCTGTGACGGTCCCACCTGATGACGGAGACTTGTGTTGCCTCCGAAACGTCGTGATTTATTATTTTATTCTTATTATTACTTTCAGTAATTTTAATTTTATTTTTTCACCTACGTGACTTTACCGAAAAAAAAACCAAAGAGTATGAATCCTTGCAGTCACGAAAGCTTCAAATCTAGAATCTCTGATCTGTGTGTCAGTGTTTCATTGCTTTCATGGCTTTATTTTGGTGATTTCGAAAAGTATATTGGTTTATCCATGTTTGTGTGTTATAGTACAGAGTTAGACTGATGGCCTTAATCTAAGTTGTCTTGTGGTTGTTGTTGGTTGTTTGACTTGCATCCCACTGGGATTTTTGCACACAGCGTTGGTGTACGGTGATTTTTTCCTGCAATATTTTGCTGTCTTTTCTTGGATTTCTGTTTGCACTTAGTCACATATTCACTTTAAGATGTTTTTCATGTTTTCTGTTTGTTGCGGTTGCACCCGATTCAAGAGCCGAATGGTTCACAGGGCTCTACCAAATAAATGAACTTGAGTTTGTTTGGTATGGGGAGCCCGAGAGCGTTGGGCGATGTGGCTGCATTGCACTCACTCTCTCGCCGGGCGGTCCGGTGGGTCCTGCTCCCTTCCAGTCTTCCCCTTGCTCTCCCTGCAAGCCAAAAAAGCGTGACGGATTAAAACAAAAACAAAATTCATTACTGGACCACCAACACACACACGGATCCGGTCATATTCAGATTCCAAAGAACACAGGATGAGATGTTACTATCCTTTGTGCAAGCACTTCCAAGAGTTCATGAACAGTGAGCCTGGTGAAATTTGGGGAGCGCATCGTCAGTAGTGAACCTTTGGTTCCTAGGGTGTTTCGGCCTTTCATACTATACACCCTCCCCAAAGGCGGCCAGCGACAGGGTGATCAATCCTACGCTTGCGTCCCATTCCCAATTAGTCGTAGGAGTTGCCTTGTTGTTGATAGCCAACATCCCATGGGACTAAGCATGGCAGGGGCGTCCTCCTCCCTGAGTCAAGCATTGTTGACTGCATACCTCCTGGCCCTCTCACTTTGGGGCCCAGCTGGGGTCTTTCCTCTTCATCCAGAAAACTTCAAGCCAAAAATATCCCAAACTCCAAAAATAAAAATGCATCTCACCTTTTCACCTTTGTGCCCAGATATTCCTCTTGGGCCCAGAGGGCCCTTGTGCCCTGAATAACAACAACAACAACAATAACAATAACAACAACAACAACACCGCCAACAAAGTGTACAAAAAAAAATAAGAATAGATTTTACCCTTTCTGGCAATAAAACAGGGGGGGGGGGTTCCATTTAAAGCTTTCGTGACTGCAGGGATTCATATTCTTGTTTCTATCGGTAAAGTCACGTAGAAGGGAAATAAATATTTTTTTTATTTCCCTTCTACGTGATTTTACCGAAAGAACCAATCGTATAGGGGGGAGGGGAGATGGGGGTGTTAAGATGCTCAAACAACAAATATAAACCTTTCGCAAGGAATAAAGTTACTGCATTAACCACACACACACACAGTGATGGTGGTGAACATACAAACACAAACACGGCTCTGATACTAATGTGTGATGCACCGTCTTTGACACCGATTGGCCTACAACAGAGCCAGCAGCAGCCTTCTTTATGGCCCAGTCTCACCACCAAAGTCACGTAGGTAAAAAATTAAAATCAAAATTATTGAAAGTAAAATTAAAATAAAATAAAAATCACGACGTTTCGGAGGCAACACAAGCTTCCGTCTTCAGGTGGAACGTCGTGATTTTTATTTTATTTTTATTTTACTTTCATTAATTTGAATTTGAATTATTTTACCTACGTGACTTTACCGAAAAAACCTAAGAATATGAATCATTGCAGTCACGAAAGCTTCAAATCTAGAATTAAATGCTAGTTCGCCACTAAACCGGTCGTGTGCCGGGAGAGTAAAATCACCAGCGATTACGTCGCGGTACTCAAATTTGCAATCGTTTGTTTAGATTTACTCTGCAACACACAATCCGGTTGGGCTGAAGGTAGCAGCCAATTGGCACGTTTTTGCTTACGCGGCATAGACAACCTTGCCGATTGGCTGGTCGTCTCAGGTGGTGGTGGTGGTGGGTTAACGACACAACATTTATATGAAACCCTCTAAACATGTATACAGTAAAAACCTTGGATTGTGAGTAACTTGGTCTGTGAGTGTTTTGCAAGACGAGCATTTTTTGTTATTAAATATTAACTTGATAAACGAGCGAGGTCTTGCAATACGAGCAGTAATGCTTTGCCTGCCGAGCGTCACGTGATCACAACTGATACACGAGTGCTTTGATATACGAGAGTTTAGGATTACAAGCTTGTTTCCGGAACGAATTATGCTCGCAATCCAAGGTTTTACTTTATAATTTTTTGACGTTTATCGCGGACACTCACCGAGTTCCCCGGGATCCCCGATTCGCCATGGACTCCCATTCGCCCCGGTGTACCCTGGGAGGCGACAAATAAAAAAATGAATAACCAACATGCGGCGGGGCGAGTCCGATCCGGTGTTTTCAAGAGTCACGGCGGGTCATGCAGCCCGCGACGACGTCCGCTCGCTCAGGGCGCCGAAAGGTGAGTCTGTGTGTCCAGGTGAGACCGGGATGAGAGGGAGAACGGTTCGTGAGGGCGACCTGGGTCACGATGTTGACGAAAGGACACAAATACGTAACAACATAGGTGCAGTGATATGAGCCAAGAGAGATCAGAGCAGAGACAACCAGATAGAGATCAGATCAAAGACAGCCAGCTAGAGATAAGAGCAGAGATAACCAGATAGAGATCAGAGACAGAGACATCCAGATAGAGATCAGATCAAAGACAGCCAGCTAGAGATAAGAGCAGAGATAACCAGATAGAGATCAGAGACAGAGACATCCAGATAGAGATCAGATCAAAGACAGCCAGTTAGAGATAAGAGCAGAGATAACCAGATAGAGATCAGAGACAGAGACATCCAGACAGAGATCAATGAGGCTTTCCTGGGTAACAGAGTGCAATAATCGATAATAATAATAAATAATAATAATGAATAATACATAACAATAAATAATAATGCATAATAAATAAAAATTAATAATAATGATTATTAATAAAAATAAATAAAAATGAATAAGAATAAATGATGAATAATAACAAGTAATAATATAATATAATAATATTATTAAATAAAAATAATAAAAATAATAAATAATAATGACTAACATTGAATAAATAAGAAGCAATAATAATGAAAATAATAATGATTAATAATGAATAAATAATAATGCATAATAATGCATAATAATTAATGATGAATAAGAACACATAATATTGATTAATAGTGAATAATAACAATGAATAATAACGAATACTAATAATGAATAATATTGAATAATAATGAATAATAATAATGAATAATAATAATACATTATAATGAATAATAATCAATGATAATAACGAATTATAATGATTAAAATGAACCATTGGGCCTCTGCTGCCGCGAACGCCTTTGATCCCCGTGTCTCCATCCTTCCCGACGAGGCCCGTGGTGCCCTGCTCCCCCACGGGGCCCAGCTGACCCTTGTCACCCTGGTAAGAAAGACAACAACAACAGCAGCAACAACAACAAACAACAAATGGCAATCAACAAACAATCATGAACAACAATAAACGGTGGAACGATAGACAATAGCTAAGAACAATGAGACACAAACAACAATGAACAACAAACAATAGGGAATTCATATTCTTGGTTCTTTCGGTAAAGTCACGTAGAAGGGAAAAAAATAAAATAACAAAAATATAAAACAGTAAAATTCTCTCGCTCGGACCGCTGGCTGCGAGCTTCACGTGCGCATGTGTTGGCGGCGGAAGGTTAACTACCTCGCCTGGTGTACAGGAGGTCGTGGGTTCAATCCCAACCCTGACGCCTGCTGCTGTATATTTGGAGTTTGCGTGTCTCTCTCTCTCATCATCATCACGGTGGCTAGGAGATGTTGACTACCTCGCCTGGTGTACAGGAGGTCGTGGGTTCAATCCCAACCCTGACGCCTGCTGCTGTATATTTGGAGTTTGCGTGTCTCTCTCTCATCATCATCACGGTGGATAGGAGATGTTAACTACCTCGCCTGGTGTACAGGAGGTCGTGGGTTCAATCCCAACCCTGACGCCGGCTGCTGTATATGTGGAGTTTGCGTGTCTCTCTCTCTCATCATCATCACGGTGGCTAGGAGATGTTAACTACCTCGCCTGGTGTACAGGAGGTCGTGGGTTCAATCCCAACCCTGACGCCGGCTGCTGTATATTTGGAGTTTGCGTGTCTCTCTCTCTCATCATCATCACGGTGGCTAGGAGATGTTAACTACCTTGCCTGGTGTGCAGAAGGTCGTGGGTTCAATCCCAACCCTGACGCTCGCTGCTGCTGTATATTTGGAGTTTGCGTGTCTCTCTCTCCCCCGTGGTCGCGTGGATTTTTCTCCGGGTCCTCCGGGTTTTCCCTCCGCATTTAGAATCAACGTCGCGCGTTCAAAGTGTTTGGCTACTGCAAAAACAATTACCACGTGATAAGCGACTTTGCTGAGCTATTATTTGTGGCCAGGGCACTTCTGAAAAAGAGCTACATAGCTCAGTGGGCCTCCCCTGGCAAAATAAAACATGTTTAAGTTGTACCTTCCGTCCAAGTTTTCCTCTCTCTCCAGGTTTGCCAATCTTCCCTTCCAAACCCTACAACAAAATGAGATCATCATCGACAGCAGCAGCAGCAACAACAAACGCATCAATACCATCATCATCATCGCCATCCGCAGCAGCAGCATCATCATTAGCAGCATTAGTAGCAGCATCATCATCGTGAGCAGCAGCAACAGCAGCAGGAACAACAACAGATGCACGCTCATCAGCAACAGGATTTTTCTGTTGCGGGTAGTCACTTTAAGATGTTTCTTGTTCGCGTTTTTGTTTTTGTTGCGGTTGCACCCGAGTCAAGAGCCGCATGGCTCACAGGGTTATCTCCATATGTCTAAACGGCAAAGTTGTGATTATGTGTGTCTGTTCAATATGTTTAGCAGTGGCGGCTCCTGCAAAATCTCTCAGGGGGGGCAAATGTCTGGATGATTGATAAGGATAAGGTCCACCCATGCAATGGATAAATTAACAGCTTAAGCATGTAAAGGCAACTTCACTCCTTTAATATTAATGAAAAATAAAGTGACTCTTACAATACATCTTGTTTGCTTCTATACTCACTATTAAAACTATTATTAAAGATTCCATTAGGTGGCCACAAATTATATTGTTGGATGAAACGTGCTTACGTATGATGACGTAAGCACGTATGATGACGTAAGCACGTTAGTGCGAGCCCTCCCGGAAGCCATAGAGAATGCATTGCAGCGCCGCCGTTCGAAAAAAAACATCTTTGAATGTAAGTCTATGGGACCACTCGGGGCGATTCTCAGCCGGAGTGAAATCGCCCAAAAAGAGGCGGTACTCCACAGAACGTGACATGACGCTGATTGGACTATATCCAGAGGCTGCACAGTGACGGCTAGCGTGACTCTGTGGTTGAATGACATTGGTGGTGCGTCTCCCAATCGCCCTAATGAAGAAACCGCCCCTGATGTTTAGCGTACTTCCCGGCATGCAACAAACTTGACATTTGCCATGTGGGTACTTTCCAGACTGTACACCATGCAACAATTATAAAAATCCACTTTTTTTTTTTGGGGGGTGGGAGGGAGAGCTCAATAATGCATTGATTTTTTGCACGGCAAGTGAGCTGTGACGTCACATCTGTCACGTGACCCGCGCACGTGGAAGCGTAACGCAGCGTAGTGTAGCGGGTAGCGCGCCGCGCTACGAACCCGGCGACCCGAGTTCGATTCCCGCTCACGGCCACCACCGGTGACGATTTTTTTAACCGCTCCTGGGCCTCCCCTAGGTCGACTCAGCCTTAAACGAGTAACTGCTGCGGTGTGTGAACATCACCACTGGGGAGACAAAGGCGGCCGGGCGTGGTGAATCCAAGTCCCGGGCAAAGCCGGGGTAGTAGAAGCAAGTACCTACTAAATGAAACTGAAATGAAATTAAACTGAAATCTTTGTAGGTTTTTTCGGTAAAGTCACGTAGGTAAAAAAATAAAATTAAAATTAATAAAAGTAATAATGGAAACAAAATAAAATAATAAAATATTTTATTTTGTTTCTATTATCAATAAAACATTTTGTTTCTATTATTAATTACATATTTTATTTTGTTCCTATTATTAATAACATATTTTATTTTGTTCCTATTATTAATAAAATATTTTATTTAGTTTCTATTATTAATACAATATTTTGTTCCTATTATTAATAACATATTTTATTTAGTTTCTATCGTTACTTTTATTAATTAGAATTTTATTTTTTTACCTACGTGACTTTACCGAAAAAAACCTAAGAGTACATGAATCCTTGCAGTCACCAAAGCTTCAAATCTAGAATTAAATCTTTGTCTTCGTGCATCTGGCGTGGTGCTGGCCACCCACCCCCAAGTGCGCCGTGCCGGCCTTCGCTAACAGCACTTGCCCCAGCAGTCCCTTAAGGCTACACGGGGTGTGGAGGATCTTTGTCTTTGTAGAGAGACAGAGAGCCACACACTGACCCTGACGCCCACGATGCCCGAGTCACCAACTGGCCCGTCGCTGCCCTTTGACCCGATCTCCGCCCTCTCTCCACTCTCCCCGTCCGGACCCGGGTCGCCCTTGTCTCCCTAGGGCGACACGGGGAGGATTCACGCGGGGAAGGGGATGGGAGGGAGAACTGAGAGGGGTCACATCCCGTCCGAAAGCCGTTGCCTGCTCTTACGCGATCCACCATTTGCACGTTTCACTGCGCCGCCGATGCAAAAGTAGTTTTTGCCGAGTTCGTGCCGTGGTCCGACGATGGTTGCCGGCCGCGCGGGGAAAGTCCGCGTCCGTCGTAAAAACAACAACAAAAACAAAAACAACAACAACAAAAACACCCGATCGAGGTTTCACGAAAAACCCAGCCTGCCAAACGCGCTCCTCCAAATCCGCATGAAACGAAACCGATAAAAAAAACATCAGGCGGAGCTTCCAAGCATTTTCCTTTTCCTCCTTCCTCACTTTTTTGGAAGACGGCTGCCGCTGATATCCAGCCTCGCGACCCGGGACCAGAGGTCGCAACCGGGTACCCGATACCCGTACCCTACCCGATACCCGGCTACCCGTACCCGGCCGGGTACGGGTACCCGTTTGCGACCCTGGTGCGGCCGGGTACGGGTACGGGTAGGCCGTGAGTCACTGGTGAGTAACTGTTTGTCACTCATTTCCCAACGTCTTGTCTCTTCTCACAATTCAAGTTCCTAGAATCAACCCACCCGCGTCTGCAACATGGCTTCATCCCAGAGGTCGCAATCGGGTACCCGTACCTGTACCCTACCCGTACCCGGCCGGGCACGGGTAGGGTACGGGTACGGCCGGGTACGGGTACCCGTTTGCGACCCTGGTGCGGCTGGGTACGGGTAAGGAATCAAAACCCGTTTGCGACCTCTGGCCAGGACCCTCTGTTGGCCACCAAGGACATGGAAACGTGAGCAGAGTGGACCAGCATGACCCCCCACTCTGCGTGACCCCCCCCCTCCTGGCTACGGCCCGCAGATCGATTCCAGCTCGCGGTCACCAACGCCGGCGACGATTTAGCCCAACCGGTCCTGGCCCTGGCCCCCCCCCCCCACCCCTCTCCCTCCCTCCTAGGTCGACTCAGCCACAAATGCGTCAACTCGAGTGCCGTGCCGGCCTTCACGTGAGGGCGCTGCTCCTCGCTAACGGCACTTGCCCCCGATGGGCTGGTGGCCTGGCGCCACGGGGTGGGGGCTTTGTCTTTGTGAGCTCTCTCCCCCTGATCCGCGCGGGTTGCCTCCAGGATTCTCCGATTCTTTCCCAGAGATAAACCCGCCCTCCCAACTCCCCCCTCCCCACTCCCCCCTCCCACTCCCCCCTCCCACCCCACTTCCTCCCCTTCCCACTCCCCCCCCTCCCCACCCCCTCCCCACTCCCCCCCTCCCACTCCCCCCTCCACTCCCCCCTCCCCTCCCCCCCCCCCACTCCCCACTCCCCCCTCCCTACCCCCCCCCCCCCCCCCCCCCCTCCCCACTCTCACCTCCCCACTCCCCACTCCACCCTCCCACCCCACCTCCCACTCCCCCCCCTCCCCCCCCCCCCCCTCCCCACTCCCCCCCCCACCTTCCCTCCCCACCTCCCCCCACTCCCCCCCCCACTCCCCCCCCCCCACTCCCCCCTTCCCACCCCCACCTCCCCACTCCCCCCCTCCCCCTCCCACCCCCCTCCCCACTCCCCCCCTCCCCACCCTTCCCTCCCCACCTCCCTACCCCACTCCCCCCCCTCCCCACTCCCCCCCCTCCCCACTCCCCCCCTTCCCACCCCCCCTCCCCACCCCGACTTCCCCACTCCCCCCTCCCCACCCCCACCTCCCCACTCCCCCACTCCCCCCTCCCCACTCCCCCCCTCCCCACTCCCCCCCCCCCACCCCTCCCCACCCCCACTTCCCCACTCCACCCCCCCCCTCCCCACTCCCCCCCTCCCCACCCTTCCCACCCCCCCTCCCACCCCACTTCCCCACTCCCCCTCCCCACCTCCCTACCCCACTCCCCCTCCCCACTCTCACCTCCCCACTCCCTCCGCCCCACCCCCCCTTTATTATTTTTTTTTATAAAAGCTTTAATTACTTTCAATTCATAATTTCTATTAAATTTTCTATCTAAGTGACTTCACCGAAAGAACCAAGAATCTGAATTCTGCTGCAGTCACGAAAGTTTTAAGTCAAAATTGAACAAAAAAAAAATTAGTTGGAGCGGCAAACGGTCACGTTGTACCGCCACCGACGTCAAAACCGGAGCCGGCGAAACCGCGCGGTGACAGTGACGGTGGTGGTGGTGACGGTGACGGTGGTGGTGGTGGTGGTGGCGGTGGTGACGGTGGTGACGGTGGTGGCGGTGACGGTGGTGGTGGTGACGGTGGTGGTGGTGACGGTGGTGACGGTGGTGGTGGTGGCGGTGACAGTGGTGACGGTGGTGGTGCTGGTGACGGTGGTGGTGGTGGTGACGGTGGTGGCGGTGGTGGCGGTGACGGTGGACGGTGGTGGTGGTGGTGACGGTGGTGGTGGTGTGGTGGCGGTGGTGGCGGTGACGGTGGTGACGGTGGTGGCGGTGACGGTGGTGGTGGTGGTGGCGGGGGTGGTGGCGGTGGTGGTGGTGGCGGTGGTGGTGGTGACGGTGGTGGTGGTGACGGTGGTGGTGGTGGCGGTGGTGGTGGCGGTGGTGGTGGCGGGATTCCAGGAAGCAAACCTTGAGTCCGTCGTTTCCGCCCGATCCCTCCTCGCCACCGGAGCCAACTTCTCCCTGCGGGACAACGGAAGCCGCACAGATGGCAGAGCGGCACGGCGCTTGTTGGTGTTGTTGTTGTTGTTGGTGTTGTTGTTGTTGACTTTGCTCCCCCCCCACCCCCCCGGACGCAACTACGATTAGCGGAGTCGGCTACGCACGGTGCGAAAGATGTTCAACACACGGAACACCACTGCCCGTAGGACTTGACACAACATAGCCCGTAGATTGACACTGCCCATAGACTCAACACTACCCATAGACCTCAACAACTACCCATAGACTCAACACTGCCCATAGACTCAACACTACCCATAGACTAAAACATGCACATATACTCAACACTGCCATAGACTCATATAGACTAACACTACCATAGACAACATCCCACAAACAAGATACTCAACACTGCCCATAGACTCAACACTGCCCATAGACTCCTAGTGCAACTCAGTTTGTGCAACTCCATTGCACACAACTGCACTCATTACTCTTGCAGAACAGGGGGAGATCACACAAACTCCACTCACACAAACTCTGTAGAACAGGGGGATATCATACAAACTCCACTCACTCCTCTGTAGAACAGGGGAGATATACAAACGCCACTCACTCTGTATAAACAGGGGAGATCATACAAACCACTCACTCTGTAGAACAGGGGAGATCATACAAACTCCACTCTCTACTCTGCAGAACAGGGGGAGATCATACAACTCCACTCACTCACTCTGTAGAACAGGGGGAGATCATACAAACTCCACTCACTCACTCTCTCTGTAGAACAGGGGGAGATCATACAAACTCCACTCACTCACTCACTCTGTAGAACAGGGGGAGATCACACAAACTCCACTCACTCACTCCTCTGTAGAACAGGGGGAGATCAACAAACTCCACTCACTCACTCTGTAGAACAGGGGAGATCATACAAACTCCATCCTCACTGCAGAACAGGGAGAACAGACACTCCACTCACTCACTCTACAGAACAGGGGGAGATCACACAAACTCCACTCACTCATCTACAGAACAGGGGGAGATCATACAAACTCCCCACCTCACTCTGCAGAACAGGGGGAGATCATACAAACTCCACCCAGAAATGAGCCCGAGTCGGTAGTTGAACCAGGGCTTCTGCTATCAGCCTCTCATCTCTCCAGACGGCGTTCCCACTCACCCGTAGTCCCATCAGCCCTGCCTCGCCTGGAACGCCCGGACCTCCGGTGTATCCCTGGGTACAAGCAAAGACAAAGATCCCCCGCGTAACCTTCAACAGACTTGTCGGGGCAAGTGCGTTCGCGCGAGTAGCACCTATGGAGGCCGACACGGCGCACGAGGGGGAGGCTGGCCAGCACCACGCCCGGCCGCCTTTGTCTCCCCGGTGCTGATGTTTATCACTTCATCACACGTGTGCGTCGGCTTCGCATCACGAGGTGAAGGACATCTCCCGGAGACTAGTGCATCACCCTGAGTAAGAGAGCGGCTCGCAGAAGCGGATATGACAGAGCTACTTCTGAAATCCCCTTCTTCTTATTCAAGTGGCGCTCTATGACACAGAACGGCCCGTGGAAGTGGATATGACAGAGCTACCTCTTAAATCCCCTTCTTATTCAAGTGGCGCTTTGGTGTACACAGAAGCCCGTGGAAACGGATATGACAGAGCTACCTCTTAAATCCCTTCTTATTCAATGCGCTTTGGTGTACACATAACGCCGTGAACGGATATGACAGAGCTACCTCTGAAATCCCTTCTATTCAAGTGCGCTTTGGTGTACACAGAACGCCGTGGAAACGGATATGACAGAGCTACCTCTTAAATCCCTTCTTATTCAAGTGGCGCTTTGGTGTACACAGAACGCCGTGGAAACGGATATGACAGAGTACCTCTTAAATCCCTCTTATTCAGTGGCGCTTTGGGTAACAGAACGCCCGTGGAACGGATTGACGAGCTACCTCTGAATCCCTTCTATTCAGTGGCGCTTGGTTACACAGAACGCCGTGGAAACGGATATGACAGAGCTACCTCTGAAATCCTCGTCTCGCGACGCTCTGGTCACACACAGATCGTCGCACATTATAAACCCGCTCTGCATGTGATGTCCGTCGCAATGAGAGCCAAACCAATAGTTGAAATTCTCATCGTGGGAATTCGGCCAAATTGAGCGCACGAACCAATTGAATGATGTGAGTCCACCAACTCGTGACACTTGAGAACTCCGGTCGAAGAGCCTCTGATAGCGCGAGTTGTCTGACCCTGGCCGGCATAGAAGTACAGCAGCAACAACGAGTAAGGCGGTCAGGCCGGGGAAGCTAAGCGAGTTTCAGCCTGATACTGCTCGGATGGGCGAAGCCTCCCATCATGTGTAACAGGTGCTCCAAACTGCATCGGCCGCATCGAATATGAACTCCGTGACAATTACCTTGTCTCCTTTGTCGCCAGGGGTCCCTCTGTCGCCTAGGACTCCTTGCAATCCCTGGGGAAAGAGCTTCGTGAGACATCAGGGACGATTGGCACGACCTAGACAAAGACAAATGTCCCCCGGCTAGCCTTTGACAGGCCACTGGGGCAAGTGCTGTTAGCGAGCAGCACCTACGAAGTCCGGCACTGTGGCACACGAGGGGGTGGGTGGCTAGCCCCACGGACGGCCGCCGTTGTCTCCCCAGTGGCGATGTTTACACATCGCACCAGGTACTCATTTGAGGCTGAGTCGACCTAGGGAAAGCCCAGGACCGGTTCAGATAATCGTCACCGGGTGTTGGCCGTGAGAGGGATTCGATCTCGGGTTGCCGGGTTCGTGAGCGTAGCGCGTAAACCGCTGCGCCACCGCTCCGAACAAATATACAGCAGCAGGCGGCAGGGTCGGGATCGAACCCACGACCTCCTGCACACCAGGCGAGGTAGTTAACATCTCCTAGCCACCTTGATGATGATGAAAGAGAGACGCAAACTCCAAATATACAGCAGCAGGCGTCAGGGTCGGGATCGAACCCACGACCTCCTGTACACCAGGCGAGGTAGTTAACATCTCCTAGCCACCGTGCGATGCGGCGACCGTCTTTGTTCTGACGCCATAGTCATGAACCCGCCGCTGCTGCGAGAGTCACGGTCACGTGAGTCTGCACGTGGCGGCCGTTGCTCGATGACGAGACCGCCAACGGGGCAGGAATAAAAGAAACAAAAACGGAAGGAGTTTGCGCGTCACCCCTCGTCACCCATCGTCACCCCTCGCGTGCCCAGCCACCGCATGCCTAAACAGCTTTTGTTCGGCCGGATCGAGGGGGCTAAACGGCCACGGCACGGGCTAGAGAAGAGATGGAGTGATGTGGTACAGGAGGACGTGGAGCTGAGTGGACTTGCCGATGACTGGTACCAGCGGTGTCAAGATCGGCCTCTGTGGATGAGGCTCGTGAAGGACGCTGCTGGGCAGTTGGAGGCAGTCGCCCTCCAACAACAACGGAGGGCGGAGGAGCGACGCTCACAACAACGAGCGGAGCGCCGGGTGGCTAAAGCACAGCAAGTTGGTACAGTAGGGGGCACAGGTGGTGCATCAGCCGGTCATCTCGGTCATTCGACCCGTGGCACCTGCTGGGTCTGCCCCGTGACCTCCTGCCAGCGGGCGTTCGACACTTCACGTGGCCTCAAGCTGCACATGGCCTGGCACAAGCGTCGTGGTGACGTCACCGCACTTAGTGGCGAATGGCGGTTGTTGTTGTTGAGTACGTGAGTGCGTTGGTGCGTTTGTGCGTCAGTGCGTGAGTGCGTCAGTGTGTAAGTGCGTTAGTGCGTAAGGCCAGCGGTGTTTCTGCTGTCGTTAATCCACCTCCACCGAGGTCGACCTCTGCCCCTGCCCCCCTCTCCATTCCCAAGCCGACCGATGCCTCGAGTCCCGAGGTCCAGAGGTAGAGGCGGAGGGGGGGGGGGTAAAGACGCGGTTCTGGGGAGAATGCAGCGGAGAGAGACGGGGGGCGAGGGGGTGCCGGGAAGGGCGGCGGGGGGGTCTCACCGTTGGCCCCACGTCGCCCGGCGCTCCGATCTCCCCGTGGGCCCGGGTGACCCTGCAGGAGAGGGGCCGGGGTCAGGCCGCTCGACCGCGCGGCGCTCAAAAACAACCGACGAAGGATACACTGAACTATTTGAATGATCCCCCATTGGAACCTCATTTGGTGTTGGACCAGATGACGCCAAAGGCGCACGACTCAAAGACAATGCAACATCAGAGTATGAGAGCTCGGGTAAGCATTTACATCATTGGAACCTCCTTTACCAGAGAGAGAGACGCAAACTCCAAATATACAGCAGCAGGCGTCAGGGTCAGGATCGAACCCACGACCTCCTGTGCTCCAGGCGAGGTAGTTAACACTCGCGGTGAAACAGCCCGAGAAGTGTGACGAAGGCTGTCGATAATGACGGGTGTGTGTGTGTGCGTGCGTGTGCGTGTGTGCGTGCGTGTGCGTGTGCGTGTGTGCGTGTGTGTGCGTGTGCGTGTGTGTGCGCGTGTGTGTGTGCATGTGTGCGTGTGTGTGTGCATGCGTATGCGTGCGCGTGCGTGTGTGCGTGTGCGTGTGAGTACGGAAACGGGGGGAGGTATGTGTAGTATTAAAAGGGAGGGATCTCCGACGAAACTTACCGGCATTCCTGGGATCCCTTTCGCTCCAGGGGGACCTGGAGGCCCTGGGAGACCCTGCTAATCGAGACGCAATTAATACAAAAGAAGACAAAGACGTGTCCCCCTTCGGGCACCCCCCTGCCACCCACCACCACCCAGTACAGCCATCGCAGACTCCTGGGGGGCAAGTGCTGGTGTGGACACGCCGACAGGCAAGGTAACAATTTTTTTTTAGGCCGAGTCGACCTAGGGGAGGCCCAGCAACGGTTCAGATATAATGGCCACCGTTGATTGGTCGTGAGCGGGGATCGAACTAGGAGTATAGTGCGGAGCGCTAGCCACTCCATTGCCGCTCCCCATAATTAATACGCACAGAGACACGCACACATTAACCTCGATTTTATACTTGATTTTGATATATTTCAGCTCTGAGAATTTTAAAAATGTGTTTGACTGTCAAACCAATATTGACTTGAAGAAGAAGATCTCAGAGCTAGTTGTGTGATATCCGCTTCCGCGGGTCTTTCTGTGTGCAACAGAGAGCCACTTGAAGGAGAATGGATCTCAGAGGTAGGTCTGTGATATCCGCTTCAGCGGGCCTATCTGTGTGCAACAGAGAGTCAGTTGAAGGAGAATGGATCTCAGAGGTAGGTCTGTGATATCCGCTTTCGCGGGCCGTTCTCTGCGAATGTCCAAAGAAAGTTGGTCGCAATTTAGGACTCACGAGAAATCCTTGCTCCCCCTTGTCGCCGACTTCTCCCATCATGCCCTGTAAAGGTAAATACACACGCGAGCACACACGCACACACATACACACACATACACACGCGCACACACACACGCGCGCGCACACACACACGAGCACACACACGTACGCACACACGCACACACGCACACACGCACATACAAAAGAGTGTTGAGTCTATGGGCAGTGTTGAGTCTATGCTCAATGGGATAGTGTTGAATCTATGGGCAGTGTTGAGTCTATGGGCAGTGTTGAATCTATGGGCAGTGTTGAGTCTATGGGTAGTGTTGAGTCTATGGGTAGTGTTGAGTCTGTGGGTAGTGTTGAGTCTATGGGTAGTGTTGAGTCTATGGGATAGTCTTGAGTCTATGGAGCAGTGTTGAGTCTATGGGAAGTGTTGAGTCTATGGGAAGTGTTGAGTCTATGGGTAGTGTTGAGTCTATGGGATAGTCTTGAGTCTATGGAGCAGTGTTGAGTCTATGGGAAGTGTTGAGTCTATGGGAAGTGTTGAGTCTATGGGAAGTGTTGAGTCTATGGGCAGTATTGAGTCTATGGGTAGTGTTGAGTCTATGGGATAGTGTTGAGTCTATGGGATAGTGATTGAGTCTATGGGCAGTGTTGAGTCTGGGTGGTGTTGAGTCTATGGGTAGTGTTGAGTCTATGGTGCAGTGTTGAGTCTATGGGCAGTGTTGAGTCTATGGGCAGTGTTGAGTGTATGGGCAGTGTTAGTCTATGGGCAGTGTTGAGTCTATGGGTGTTAGTCTATGGGCAGTGTTGAGTCTATGGGCAGTGTTGAGTCTATGGGCAGTGTTGAGTGTATGGGCAGTGTTAGTCTATGGGCAGTGTTGAGTCTATGGGCAGTGTTAGTCTATGGGCAGTGTTGAGTCTATGGGCAGTGTTAGTCTATGGGCAGTGTTGAGTCTATGGTGCAGTGTCGAGTCTATGGGCAGTGTTGAGTCTATGGGCAGTGTTGAGTCTATGGGCAGTGTTGAGTCTATGAGTAGTGTTGAGTCTATGAGTAGTGTTGAGTCTATGAGTAGTGTTGAGTCTATGAGTAGTGTTGAGTCTATGGGTAGTGTTGAGTCTATGGGATAGTGTTGAGTCTATGGGCAGTGTTGAGTCTATGGGCAGTGTTGAGTCTATGAGTAGTGTTGAGTCTATGAGTAGTGTTGAGTCTATGAGTAGTGTTGAGTCTATGAGTAGTGTTGAGTCTATGAGTAGTGTTGAGTCTATGGGTAGTGTTGAGTCTATGGGCAGTGTTGAGTCTATGGGTAGTGTTGAGTCTATGGGCAGTGTTGAGTCTATGGGCAGTATTGAGCTATGAGTAGTGTTGAGTCTATGAGTAGTGTTGAGTCTATGAGTAGTGTTGAGTCTATGGGTAGTGTTGAGTCTATGGGCAGTGTTGAGTCTATGGGCAGTGTTGAGTCTATGGGCAGTGTTGAGTCTATGAGTAGTGTTGAGTCTATGGATAGTGTTGAGTCTATGGGTAGTGTTGAGTCTATGGGCAGTGTTGAGTCTATGGGCAGTGTTGAGTCTATGGGCAGTGTTGAGTCTATGGGCAGTGTTGAGTCTATGGGCAGTGTTGAGTCTATGGGTAGTGTTGAGTCTATGAGTAGTGTTGAGTCTATGGGTAGTGTTGAGTCTATGGGCAGTGTTGTTGAGTCTATGGGCAGTGTTGAGTCTATGGGCAGTGTTGAGTCTATGGGCAGTGTTGAGTCTATGGGCAGTGTTGAGTCTATGTGCAGTGTGAGTCTATGAGTAGTGTTGAGTCTATGGGCAGTGTTGAGTCTATGGGCAGTGTTGAGTCTATGGGCAGTGTTGAGTCTATGTGCAGTGTGAGTCTATGGTGCAGTGTTGAGTCTATGGGCAGTGTTGAGTCTATGGTGCAGTGTTGAGTCTATGTGCAGTGTAGTGGTTTGAGTCTATGTGCAGTGTTGGTCTATGGTGCAGTGTTGAGTCTATGTGCAGTGTGAGTCTATGATGCAGTGTTGAGTCTATGTGCAGTGTTGAGTCTATGTGCAGTGTTGAGTCTATGTGCAGTGTTGAGTCTATGTGCAGTGTGAGTCTATGGTGCAGTGTTGAGTCTATGTGCAGTGTTGAGTCTATGGGCAGTGTGAGTCTATGGTGCAGTGTTGAGTCTATGTGCAGTGTTGAGTCTATGGTTGCCAGTGTTTGAGTCTATGTGCAGTGTGAGTCTATGGTGCAGTGTTGAGTCTATGTGCAGTGTTGAGTCTATGTGCAGTGTGAGTCTATGGTGCAGTGTTGAGTCTATGGGCAGTGTTGAGTCTATGGGCAGTGTTGAGTCTATGGGCAGTGTTGAGTCTGTGGGCAGTGTTGAGTCTATGGGCAGTGTTGAGTCTATGGGCAGTGTTGAGTCTATGGGCAGTGTTGAGTCTATGGGCAGTGTTGAGTCTATGGGCCAGTGTTTGAGTCTATGGGCAGTGTTGAGTCTATGGGCAGTGTTGAGTCTATGGGCAGTGTTGAGTCTATGGGCAGTGTTGAGTCTATGGGCAGTGTTGAGTCTATGGGCAGTGTTGAGGTCTATGGGCAGTGTTGGTCTATGGGAGTGTTGGAGTCTATGGGCAGTGTTTGAGTCTATGGGCAGTGTGTGTATTGAACTTCTTTTGCACCGTACGTAGCGGGGGGAAGGACAACAAACTAAACACAAAATCAGTTCGAGCGAAATGAGTTTGCCAATCTAGACGACGACGACGATTTTAAAGTGCACCGTAGCTCCCAGTTCCTTCCTAATATCGGCGAAGAACGTTCCAGACGGCCGCAGAAGCGCATCTGAAAGCGCCTCGCGCCGCGACGGCGATGATGATGCGGTGACCACCGCCTTCGTTTGTCGGCCAGCCAAAGGCCGTCGCCGCTGCTACGATGACCGGAGTGTCGGTGATGATGGCTCATAGCTCCTAGATGAGATCCAGGGTATTGCGTGGTTCATTTGTGACGAGCGCGTCACGCGTGTAAACGCCACGGGTTGAGAGTTTTTTTAATCCGCGCTTACGATGTCTCCAGGTCCTCCAGAATCCCAACGTCACCCGGCGGACCCTGGAGAGGCCAGAGACACAAATTAACGAGCGTTTCAGATTTAACTTCACACTCCCGTCAAACGGACCGCACGCCACACCCCCACTTGAGTCACCCTGACCCCCACTTAACACCGCGGGCACGTGGACCCCAATGCATTGCATCACACATTTCAGGAGCGCGCAGTTTTCGAGAGGTGCGCGCGGGCAAGCGACGGGGAGCCGTTACCTTGATGCCTTGAACCCGGCGTCGCCTTGAAGCCATCATCACCCTGGCTCCCTGGGGGGAGATAAAACTGGGAGTGGATACGTTCTGGAGAGTGCAGGCCAGAGCCGCAAGCGAGCTCGCGGGCAATGAATGCGACAAACAAATTAAAAGATCCGTGGTCCAATTGGGTACATTTGACAGTCGTTATTTGGTAGGCGCGGGGCGATGTTGCTGCTGCTGCTGCTGTGGTCTAGCCTAGGGGCACCCCAGTAGCAGCTGCCCCTGTGTGTCAGTCTGTCAGTAGGGGAGGTGATGTCGCTGCTGCTGTGGTCGAGCCTAGGGGCACCCTGTTGGCAGCTGCCCCTGTGTGTTAGTCTGTCAGTAGGGGAGGCGATGTCGCTGCTGCTACTGCTGTGGTGGAGCCTAGGGGCACCCCCAGTAGCAGCTGTCCCGCGTGACGACGGGCGATCATCGCTCCGCTGCGTTCTCCCGGCGCAGGCTGTGGTAGCCTCACAACAGCGGGGCGTGAACGTGGACAGTGGCGTTCTCCCAAGCGAACACGCCGCGATTGGGGGTATCCGCTCCTTGAGAGCTACGCCACAGGGCGTCTTGAAGCGGACGGCGTGTGCCGTGTTCTCCGGCTCGTTTCTTTCTCTCCCGCACGTGTTGCGCGCTGCGGGGAGCGGTGGCGCAGCGGTTAGCGCTGCGCTGCGCTACGAAGCCGGCGACCCGGGTTCGATTCGCCGCTCACGGACAACACCGGGGACGATTATTTTAAACTGTCTTGGGCCTCCCCTAGGTCGGCTCAGCCTCAAATTGGTACCTGGTGCGGTGTGCAAACATCGCCACTGGGGAGACAAAGGCGGCCGGGCGTGGTGTTGGCCACCCACCACCTCGTGTGTCGTTTCGGCTTTCATAGGTGCTCGCTAACAGCACTTGCCCCGACAGTCTGCTCAAGGCTACACGGGGGGGTCTTTGTGCGTGCAGCGCTTTAAAATTTAGTTATGAAAGGCGCTTCGTGAAAATCTAAGATTATTATGAAGACACCTGTCGATATTTTACTATACAGACATTGTTATCAACCAAACACTCTAAATATGGAGGGGAAAACCCGGAGGACCTGGAGAGAGACACCGCAAACTCCAAATATACAGCAGCAGCAGGCGTCAGGGTCGGGATCGAACCCACGACCTCCTGTACACCAGGCGAGGTAGTTAACATCTCCTAGCCACGTGATGATGATGATGATGAGAGAGAGACACGCAAACTCCAAATATACAGCAGCAGCAGGCGTCAGGGTCGGGATCGAACCCACGACCTCATGTACACCAGACGAGGTAATTAACATCTCCTAGCCACCGTGATGATGATGATGAGAGAGAGACACGCAAACTCCAAATATACAGCAGCAGGTGTCAGGGTCGGATCGAACCCACGACCTCCTGCACACCAGACGAGGTAGTTAACATCTCCTAGCCACCGTGATGATGATGAGAGAGAGACACGCAAACTCCAAATATACAGCAGCAGCAGGCGTCAGGGTCGGGATCGAGACCTCCTGTACACCAGGCGAGGTAGTTACATCTCCGCACCGTGATGATGATGATGAGAGAGAGAACGCAAACTCCAAATATACAGCAGCAGGTGTCAGGGTCGGGATCGAACCCACGACCTCCTGCACACCAGACGAGGTAGTTAACATCTCCTAGCCACCGTGATGATGATGAGAGAGAGACACGCAAACTCCAAATATACAGCAGCAGCAGGCGTCAGGGTCGGGATCGAACCCACGACCTCCTGTATACCAGACGAGGTAGTTAACATCTCCTAGCCACCGTGATGATGATGAGAGAGAGACACGCAAACTCCAAATATACAGCAGCAGCAGGCGTCAGGGTCGGGATCGAACCCACGACCTCCTGTACACCAGGCGAGGTAGTTACATCTCGTCAGGCGAAGGTATTTACCAGGAGGGTCTGCCGGATTCGAACCGCGAGCCTCCGCAACGGGTGGGGAACGCGGCTACTGCTGGGTACCCGACGTTGGTTAAACGTTAATCGTTGCAACTCACCCTCTTGCCTTTAATTCCCGACATCCCTGGAGGGCCTCTATCTCCCTGCAGGCCCTGGGGGGTGGAAATGAGTTCGCAGGGAGACCGTCACGGCAAGCACAGGATGGGCACTCTCACAGCGGCCACGTCAGAAGGATGAGCCAGTCACTGCCGAGGGCGTGATCCAACACGCAGCGGTTCAGTCACTCAGTCATCCACTCACTCACTCACTCACCCACTAACTCACTCACTACTACCCACTCACCACGCAGTCATCACACATCACTCACTCACCACTCACTCACACAGTCAGTCACACACTCACCCACTACTCACTCACCTACTTACCACTCACTCAAGCAGTCAGTCACACACTCACTCACTCACCTACTCACTCACACAGCGTCACACTCACCCACATCACTCACCTACTACCACTCACTCAAGCAGTCAGTCACACACTCACCCACCCACTCACACAGTCAGTCACACACTCACCCACCCACTCACACAGTCAGTCACACACTCACTCACACAGTCAGTCACACACTCACTCACTCACCTACTCATTCACAGTCAGTCACACACTCACTCACACAGTCAGTCACACACCACTCACTCACACTCATCACAGTCAGTCACACACTCACACACACAGTCAGTCACACACTCACTCACCCACTCACTCACACAGTCACACACTCACTCACTCACATCACCCACTCACTCACACAGTCAGTCACACACTCACCCACTCACTCACACAGTCAGTCACACACTCACCCACCCACTCACACAGTCAGTCACCCACTCACTCACTCTCTCACTCACTCACACAGTCAGTCCCTCACTCACTCACTCACCCACTCACTCACCCACTCACTCACTCACACAGTCAGTCACCCACTCACTCACTCACACAGTCAGTCCTCACTCACTCACCCACTCACTCACACAGTCAGTCACATACTTACTCATTCTCTCACTCACTCACACAGTCACACACTCACTCACTCACCCACTCACTCACAGTCAGTCACACACTCACCCACCCACTCATTCACATCGTCAGTCACTCACTCACCCACTCACTCAGTCACCATTCACCACCTCCCCACTCAGTCACCCACCAACTCACCACACTTATTTTTCTCGTTCCCTCTTCGCCTCATCTCACTCCACTCCCCTCCACGCACTCTCCTACCTCTCCCCTCTCTCATCTACTCCCCTCCACGCACTCTCCTGCCTCTCCCCTCTCATCACATCACTCCCCTCCCCGCACTCTCTTGCCTCTCCTTCTCATCTCACTCCACTCCCCTCCCCGCACTCTTGCCTCTCCTTCTCATCTCACTCCACTCCCCCCGCTCTCTGTGCCTCTCCCTCTCATCTCACTCTCCCCTCCACGCCTCTTCTACCTCTCCCTCCCATCTCACTCACTCCCCTCCACGCTCTGTCCTCCTCTCCCTTCTCATCTCACTCCACTCCCCTCCACGCTCTCTCCTCCCTCTCCCCTCTCATCTCACTCCACTCCCCTCCACGCACTCTCCTGCCTCTCCCTTCTCATCTCACTCCACTCCCCTCCACGCACTCTCCTGCCTCTCCCTTCTCATCTCACTCCACTCCCCTCCACGCACTCTCCTGCCTCTCCCCTCTCATCTCACTCCACTCCCCTCCACGCACTCTCCTGCCTCTCCCCTCTCATCTCACTCCACTCCCTCCACGCACTCTCCTCCCTCTCCCCTCTCATCTCACTCCACTCCCCTCCACGCACTCTCCTCCTCTCCCTCTCATCTCACTCCACTCCCCTCCACGAACTCTCCTGCCTCTCCCTCTCATCTCACTCCACTCCCCTCCACGCACTCTCCTGCCTCTCCCCTCTCATCTCACTCCACTCCCCTCCACGCACTCTCCTGCCTCTCCCCTCTCATCTCACTCCACTCCCCTCCACGCACTCTCCTCCCTCCCCTCTCATCTCACTCCACTCCCCTCCACGCACTCTCCTCCCTCTCCCCTCTCATCTCACTCTACTCCCCTCCACGCACTCCTCCCTCTCCCCTCTCATCTCACTCCACTCCCCTCCACGCACTCTCCTACCTCTCCCCTTCATCTCACTCTACACCCTCCACGCACTCTCCTGCCTCTCCCCTCTCATCTCACTCCACTCCCTCCACGCTCTCTCCTGCCTCTCCCCTCTCATCTCACTCCACTCCCCTCCACGCACTCTCCTGCCTCTCCCCTCTCATCTCACTCTACTCCCTCCACGCACTCTCCTGCCTCTCATCTCACTCCACTCACCTCCACGCACTCTCTGCCTCTCCCCTCTCATCTCACTCTACTCCCCTCCACGCTCTCTCCTGCCTCTCCCTCTCATCTCACTCTACTCCCTCCACGCACTCTCCTGCCTCTCCCCTCTCATCTCACTCCACTCCCTCCACGCACTCTCCTGCCTCTCCCTTCTCATCTCACTCTACACCCATCTACGCACTCTCCTGCCTCTCCCTCTCATCTCACTCCACTCCCCTCCACGCACTCTCCTGCCTCTCCCCTCTCATCTCACCCCACTCCCCTCCACGCACTCTCCTGCCTCTCCCCTCTCATCTCACTCCACCCCCCTCCACGCACTCTCCTGCCTCTCCCCTCTCATCTCACTCCACTCCCCTCCACGCACTCTCCTGCCTCTCCCCTCTCATCTCACTCCACTCCCTCCAGCACTCTCCTGCCTCTCCCTCTCATCTCACCCCACTCCCCTCCACGCACTCTCCTGCCTCTCCCTCTCATCTCACTCCACTCCCCTCCACGCACTCTCCTGCCTCTCCCCTCTCATCTCACCCCACTCCCTCCACGCACTCTCCTGCCTCTCCCCTCTCATCTCACCCCACTCCCCTCCACGCACTCTCCTGCCTCTCCCTCTCATCTCACTCCACTCCCCCCACGCACTCTCCTGCCTCTCCCCTCTCATCTCACTCCACTCCCCTCCACGCACTCTCCTGCCTCTCCCTCTCATCTCACCCACTCCCCTCCACGCACTCTCCTGCCTCTCCCCTCTCATCTCACTCCACTCCCCTCCACGCTCTCTGCTGCCTCTCCCCTCTCATCTCACTCCGTCTAATCGCTGTGATTGGGGCGGCTGACCCCGGATTGTAACCCAGCCTCTCAGTGGTGCGGCCTCAGCGTCTCTGACCTCCGACCTCTGACCCGCCACCACCGGCCTCCTCAACTCACGGGAATTCCTTGACGTCCCAGAGATCCCGGATCGCCGATTGGTCCAAAGTGACCCTGAAGGAAGCAGAAAGAGGTCGTGAATTCAAGGGAGGAGACATCGGCGCAGAGGGCATCGTTTGCTGTAGAGGAGACAGCATGTGGGGGGGAGGAAGTGGGAGTAGAGTGAGATGAGAAGGAGAGGCAGGAGAGAGCGTGGAGGGGAATAGAGTGAGATGAGAAGGGAGAGGCAGGAGAGAGCGTGAGGGGAGTGGAGTGAGATGAGAAGGGAGAGGCAGGAGAGTGCGTGGAGGGGAGTGGAGTGAGATAAGAGGGGAGAGTAGGAGAGAGCGTGGAGGGGAGTGGAGTGAGATGAGGGGAGAGGCAGGAGAGAGCGTGGAGGGGAGTGGAGTGAGATGAGAGGCGAGAGGCAGGAGAGTGCGTGAGGGGAGTGGAGTGAGATGAGAGGGAGAGGCAGGAGAGTGCGTGGAGGGGAGTGGAGTGAGATGAGAGGGGAGAGGCAGGAGAGAGCGTGGAGGGGAGTGGAGTGAGATGAGAGGTGAGAGGCAGGAGAGTGCGTGGAGGGGAGTGGAGTGAGATGAGAAGGGAGAGGTAGGAGAGTGCGTGGAGGGGAGTGGAGTGAGATGAGAGGGGAGAGGCAGGAGAGTGCGTGGAGGGTAGTGGAGTGAGATGAGAGGGGAGAGGCAGGAGAGTGCGGCGTGGAGGGGAGTGGAGTGAGATGAGAGGGGAGAGGCAGGAGAGTGCGTGGAAGGGAGTGGAGCATTGAGTGGCTCTGCCAAGGGCTCCGTTCTCCATTGAGCCACTTCCCTCCGACTCACCGGAACTCCCTCTCCAGGTGGACCTGGCGACCCCGTGAGCCCTCGGGCTCCCTACCAACAACAAAGACAACAACGAGTTCTAAAAGACAATATCATGAGAGCCCACGGCGTTTTAGCAATGATCGGCAACGGCGGAAGACTTAATTTTTGCCGTCTGAAACACTCAGTTTTGCCGTGATGACGGAGACTTGTGTTCCTCCGAAACGTCGTGATGTAAATTTTATTTCTATTATTATTTATTTTAAATTTCGATTTAAAGCTTTTTCGTGACTGCAGGGATTCCTCTTCTTGGTTCTTTCGGTAAAGTCACGAAAGGAAAGGAATAAATAATAAAAATAATACATAATAAAATACAATTCTCACGACGTTTCGGCCACAACGCAAGCAGCCGTCCTCAGGTGAAAAACAGGTCTGTCGGGGAGACAGCGTCTGAATGACGCTAAAAAATAATAATAACGCGGTCTTACCGACAGCCTGTTCTATTATTATTATTATATTATTACTATTTTAGTATATAATATTATTAGGTAATTTTATTTTATTATTTTATTATATCATATTAGCTTATTTTATTATATTATTATATAATTTTATTACGTTTTATTTTATATTATTTTATTATTTACCTTCTACGTGACTTTAGCGAAAGAACCAAAAGATGAATCCCTGCAGTCACGAAAGCTTTACATCGATCCTGATGTAATAACAGCCATAGAGGGTTCACGTGGGGATCGGCTGGCCGGTCCTGCTTTGTAGCCAATAAGGGTTGAGCCAGGGAGCATGGCCTCGGCTCGCGTCGCGATGCCGTGATGATCGCGGCGTGTCAGCAGGGGTGATTGGCCTGGCCAATCGGGGCCTCAGCTAATGGGGAGCCGGATCAGAGGCGTGGTCCCGGGAGTGACAGGGAACCATCGAGAACGGTCAACGCTGTCTATGAGGATTGGCTGGGGGGTACCACGTGACGAAGGGATGGTGTCTTAGTGTAATAAGAGCAGGAGTCACGCGCGTACGGGGGCTCTGGGTGCCACGTGCGGTGGTGGACTCGAGTCATGTGACTTGGACTCGAGTCAGACTCGAGTCATGAATTTGATGACTTCAGACTCGACTTGGACTTGCATAACAATGACTTTGTCCCACCTCTGAGGTGTGGACTCGAGTCATGTGACTTGGACTCGAGTCAGACTCGAGTCATGAATTTGATGACTTCAGACTCGACTTGGACTTGCATAACAATGACTTTGTCCCCCTCTGAGGTGTGGACTCGAGTCATGTGACTTGGACTCGAGTCAGACTCGAGTCATGAATTTGATGACTTCAGACTCGACTTGGACTTGCATAACAATGACTTTGTCCCACCTCTGAGGTGTGGACTCGAGTCATGTGACTTGGACTCGAGTCAGACTCGAGTCATGAATTTGATGACTTCAGACTCGACTTGGACTTGCATAACAATGACTTTGTCCCACCTCTGAGGTGTGGACTCGAGTCATGTGACTTGGACTCGAGTCAGACTCGAGTCATGAATTTGATGACTTCAGACTCGACTTGGACTTGCATAACAATGACTTTGTCCCACCTCTGAGGTGTGGACTCGAGTCATGTGACTTGGACTCGAGTCAGACTCGAGTCATGAATTTGATGACTTCAGACTCGACTTGGACTTGCATAACAATGACTTTGTCCACCTCTGAGGTGTGGACTCGAGTCATGTGACTTGGACTCGAGTCAGACTCGAGTCATGAATTTGATGACTTCAGACTCGACTTGGACTTGCATAACAATGACTTTGTCCCACCTCTGGTGCCACGTGCGCGGTGGGGACTTGGCGGGAAGTCTGCCCGCTCTCCGTTGTCTGTCAGCAACGGGGAGTGTGTGTGAAGTGTAACTGTGGAAGTTGAAAATAAAAAGGACTGATTCCGGAAGCCGTCTCAAGAAGGTTTATTACACTAAGACACCATGCATGTGTGCCTGGAAGGGGAGCCGTGCCGAATCATCCCCAATTACGGCTTATCACATAATGAAGTTTTACTGCGATAATAATAAAACAACAACAATAACAACAACAGACCTTCTGTCCAACTTGACCCATTCTCCCCATGCGTCCAAGATTTCCCAATGGGCCCTGCAAAGAAACGGAGTTCAACATTTAGGGTGGTTATCAGAATCATCATTATCACATTCTTTGGGTCTTTCAAGAAAGTCACGGAGATAGGTTCAAATAAAATAACAAGAATAACATAAAACTACGACGTTTTTTTCTTTGAACCTATCTACGTGACTTTACCGAAAGACCCAAAGAATATGAAATTCCTGCAGTCACGAAAGCTTTAAGTCGAGATCATGATCATAATCGACAATCTTCTCTTCCAATCGACATCACAATTGCTGCAATGTTCACCAACAAGATCTTGACCATCATCAATCATCGTTATCACTAATCATCATACATTTCTCAATACTCTCATCATCATCATATCTATCATCAATAATCATCATCATCATATATCTCTCACCATCATCATCATATCTCTCATCATCATCATCATATCTCTCATCATCATCATATCTATCATCATCATCATATCTCTCATCATCATCATCATATATTTTTCAACAACATCATCATCATCACCCCCACCACCATCATGATCACTGTCAACATAATCATCAATCATCATCATCATCATCACCATCAACCATATCTAAAAACACTCTACGAAGCACTCAGATGTACTGGGGTATCGTCAGTTCTAACGTTCATTTTCAAATTCATTTGGCAAGAAGAAGCTGCTGCTCCTGGCAGGCAGAGCGAAACGTCGGACTTCACGCCGAACAACAACAACCATCGGTTGCAAGATGTTAACTCCCTCGCCTGGCATACAGGAGGTTGTGGGTTCGATCCTGACCCTGAAACCTTTGAAGTTTGCGGAGTCTCTCTCTCTCCCCGTGGTCGCGTGTATTTTTCTCCGGGTCCTCCGTTTCATTCCTTACACGTTTAGAATCAACGGTCACAACGCGTTTAGAGGATTTGGCCGCTGCTAGAAATGTCCACGTGATGATGACGACGATAAGCCACTTCGCTGAAGCTATCATTGGCGAAGGCCAGGTCGCTTCTGAAAAGAGCTTAGATGGTCAAAAATAAAAACTACAGGTAGTCCCCGAGTTACAATGATAGTCCCCGAGTTACAATGGCAGTCCCCGAGTTACGGTGGTAGTCCCCGAGTTACGGTGATATTCCCCGAGTTAAGATGACAGTCCCCGAGTTACGGTGGTAGTCCCCGAGTTACGTTGATAGTCCCCGAGTTACGACGTTAGTTCCCGAGTTACGGTGGTGGTCCCCGAGTTACGTGGATAGTCCCCGAGTTACGGTGACAGACCCCGAGTTACGATGGGGTCCGACTTACGATATTTCGATCTTACGATAGCGATACGACAAAATTTCCATCAACAACCTAACATCGTTCAAGTGTGCAGACGACGGTCAGAATCTTGGTGAGTACAGTACAATGTGATACGTTACGATACGTTCAATGAATGCATGGTGTGATACGTAGATTTAGCGATTTGATTTTAAGGTTACCACGATTCGATACGTTCAACGCACGTTAAAAGTTTTTATAGCAGATAGGATTGTTTCCTGAAGAAACTTTCTATTATTTGAAGTTCATATAGGTAGGCTAAGAATTTACCTTGTTTTTTTCACTTACCTTTTACTGTGCAATACAGTATTGTAATTAATAAATACATACAGTATATAGTTTATACAGTACGGTACTATACATTTCTCTGTTTGCTAAATTATCACCATTCTTTAAGCCTCCTGGGTAGGCTATAGGCCATCTTCGACTTACGATATTTTCGACTTACGATGGGGTCGTCGTAACGCATCTCCATCGTAAGTCGGGGACTGCCTGTAATGAGTTTAGTTTCGTAGTCTAGCAGTGGCGGCTCCTGCAAAATCTCTCAGGGGGGGCAAATGTCTGGATGATTGATAAGGATAAGGTCCACCCATGCAATGGATAAATTAACAGCTTAAGCATGTAAAGGCAACTTCACTTCTTTAATATTAATGAAAAATAAAGTGACTCTTACAATACATCTCCTTGTTTGTTTCTATACTCACTATTATTACAATCCACTCAGTTTCTTTTATAAAGATTCTACTAGGTGGCGACAAATAATATTGCTGACTGAAGCGTGCTTACGTATGATGACGTAAGCACGTTAGGGCGAGCCCTCCCGGAAGCCGTAGAGAATGCATTGCAGCGCCCGCCGTTCGAAAAAAAAACATCTTTGAATGTAAGTCTATGGGGCCACTCGGGGCGATTCTCAGCCGGAGTGAAATCGCCCAAAAAGAGGCGGTACTCCACAGAACGTGACATGACGCTGATTGGACTATATCCAGAGGCACAGTAACGGCTAGCGTGACTCTGGTTGAATGAGATTTTGAATGTAATTGAAAAAGTCCCTTTCACACTTTGGTGGTGCGTCGCCCAATCGCCCTAATGAAGAAACCGCCCCTGTAGTCTAGTTTAACCCGGCGGAAGCACACGTGAGCGGTGAGACGGGTGAGTTAGTTGCCGCACGCGTGTACTCACCGGGTCTCCACCGGATCCCACCAACCCTGTGTCACCCTGCTCCCCCTGTCAACAACCGTCAACAACAACAAACAACAGCAGGGAAAACAACAACAGCAGCCATTCGCCACTAGGTGGATTGTGAAGGCACCACAGCACTTTGCCATGCTATCAACCGCACATCCGATTGGGTGGCTGGCTACATATGGTGCAAAGAAGTTCAACATGCACACTGCCCATAGACTCAACACTACCCATAGACTCACACAGCCCATAGACTCAACACTGCATAGACTCAACACTGCCCATAGACTCAACACTGCCATAGACTCACTGCACCATAGACTCAACACTGCCATAGACTCAACACTACCCATAGACTCAACACTGCCCATAGACTCAACACTGCCCATAGACTCAACACTGCCCATAGACTCAACACAGCTCACAGACTCAACACTACCCACAGACTCAACACTGCCCACAGACTCACACACCCATAGACTCAACACCCATAGACTCAACACTACCCATAGACTCAACACCGCCCATAGACTCAACACTACCCACAGACTCAACACTACCCATAGACTCAACACTGCCCACAGACTCAACACTACCCATAGACTCAACACTGCCCACAGACTCAACACTACCCATAGACTCAACACCGCCCATAGACTCAACACTACCACAGACTCAACACTACCCATAGACTCATCACTGCCCATAGACTCAACACTGCCATAGACTCAACACTACCCATAGACTCATCACTGCCCATAGACTCAACACTGCCCACAGACTCAACACTACCCACAGACTCAACACTACCCAGACTCATCACTGCCCATAGACTCAACACTGCCATAGACTCAACACTGCCCATAGACTTAACACAGCCTATAGACTCAACACTACCCATAGACTCAACACTGCCACAGACTCAACACTGCCCACAGACTCAACACTACCCATAGACTCAACACTGCCCATAGACTCAACACTGCCCATAGACTCAACACTGCCCATAGACTCAACACTGCCCATAGACTCAACACTGCCATAGACTCAACACTGCCCATAGACTCAACACTGCCCATAGACTCAACACTGCCCATAGACTCAACACTGCCCAGACTCAACACTGCCCATAGACTCAACACTGCCCATAGACTCAACACCCCATAGACTCAACACTGCCCATAGACTCAACACTGCCCATAGACTCAACACTACCCATAGACTCAACACTGCCCATAGACTCAACACTGCCATAGACTCAACACTACCCATAGACTCAACACTGCCCATAGACTCAACACTGCCCACAGACTCAACACCGCCCATAGACTCAACACCGCCCATAGACTCATCACTGCCCATAGACTCAACACTGCCATAGACTCAACACTGCCCACAGACTCAACACTACCCATAGACTCAACACTGCCCATAGACTCAACACTGCCCATAGACTCAACACTACCCATAGACTCAACACTGCCCATAGACTCAACACTGCCCATAGACTCAACACCGCCCATAGACTCATCACTGCCCATAGACTCAACACGCCCATAGACTCAACACTGCCCATAGACTCAACACTGCCCATAGACTCAACCTACCCATAGACTCAACACTGCCCATAGACTCAACACTGCCCACAGACTCAACACGCCCATAGACTCAACCCGCCCATAGACTCACACTGCCCATAGACTCAACACTGCCATAGACTCAACACTGCCCACAGACTCAACACTACCCATAGACTCAACACTGCCCATAGACTCAACACTGCCCATAGACTCAACACTGCCCATAGACTCAACACAGCCCATAGACTCACACACTACCCATAGACTCAACACTGCCCATAGACTCAACACTGCCCATAGACTCAACACTGCCCATAGACTCAACACTACCCACAGACTCAACACTGCCCATAGACTCAACACAGCCCACAGACTCAACACTGCCCATAGACTCAACACTGCCCATAGACTCAACACTGCCCATAGACTCAACACTGCCCATAGACTCAACACTGCCCATAGACTCAACACTACCCATAGACTCAACACTGCCCATAGACTCAACACTGCCATAGACTCAACACTGCCCATAGACTCAACACTGCCCATAGACTCAACACTGCCATAGACTCAACACTGCCCACAGACTCAACACTACCCATAGACTCAACACTGCCCATAGACTCAACACTGCCCATAGACTCAACACTGCCCATAGACTCAACACAGCCCATAGACTCAACACTACCCATAGACTCAACACTGCCCATAGACTCAACACTGCCCATAGACTCAACACTGCCCATAGACTCAACACTACCCACAGACTCAACACTGCCCATAGACTCAACACAGCCCACAGACTCAACACTGCCCATAGACTCAACACTGCCCATAGACTCAACACTGCCCATAGACTCAACACTGCCCACAGACTCAACACTGCCCATAGACTCAACACTGCCCATAGACTCAACACAGCTCACAGACTCAACACTACCCACAGACTCAACACTACCCATAGACTCAACACTGCCCATAGACTCAACACAGCTCACAGACTCAACACTGCCCATAGACTCAACACAGCCCACAGACTCAACACTGCCCACAGACTCAACACTCCCATAGACTCAACACTACCATAGACTCAACACTGCCATAGACTCAACACTGCCCACAGACTCAACACTGCCCACAGACTCAACACTACCCATAGACTCAACACTGCCCACAGACTCAACACTACCCACAGACTCAACACTGCCCATAGACTCAACACTGCCCATAGACTCAACACTGCCCATAGACTCAACACTACCCATAGACTCAACACTGCCCATAGATCAACACTGCCCACAGACTCAACACTACCCATAGACTCAACACTGCCCATAGACTCAACACAGCCCATAGACTCAACACTGCCCATAGACTCAACACTGCCACAGACTCAACACAGCCCATAGACTCAACACTGCCCATAGACTCAACACTGCCCACAGACTCAACACTACCCATAGACTCAACACTGCCCACAGACTCAACACAGCCCACAGACTCAACACTACCCATAGACTCAACACTGCCATAGACTCAACACTGCCCATAGACTCAACACTGCCCATAGACTCAACATTGTCCATAGACTCAACACTACCCATAGACTCAACACTGCCCATAGACTCAACATACCCATAGACTCAACACTGCCCATAGACTCAACACTGCCCACAGACTCAACACTGCCCATAGACTCAACACTGCCCATAGACTCAACACTGCCCATAGACTCAACACTACCCCAGACTCAACACTGCCCATAGACTCAACACAGCCCACAGACTCAACACTGCCCATAGACTCAACACTGACCATAGACTCAACACTGCCCATAGACTCAACACTGCCCATAGACTCAACACTACCCTAGACTCAACACTGCCCACAGACTCAACACTGCCCATAGACTCAACACTGCCCATAGACTCAACACAGCTACAGACTCAACACTACCCACAGACTCAACACTACCCATAGACTCAACACTGCCCATAGACTCAACACAGCTCACAGACTCAACACTGCCCATAGACTCAACACAGCCACAGACTCAACACTGCCCACAGACTCAACACTCCCATAGACTCAACACTACCCATAGACTCAACACTGCCCATAGACTCAACACTGCCCACAGACTCAACACTGCCCATAGACTCAACACTGCCCATAGACTCAACACTGCCCATAGACTCAACACTACCCATAGACTCAACACTGCCCATAGACTCAAAACTGCCCATAGACTCAACACTGCCCATAGACTCAACACTGCCCACAGACTCAACACTGCCCATAGACTCAACACTGCCCATAGACTCAACACTGCCCATAGACTCAACACTGCCCATAGACTCAACACTACCCATAGACTCAACACTGCCCATAGACTCAAAACTGCCCATAGACTCAACACTACCCATAGACTCAACACTACCCATAGACTCAACACTGCCCATAGACTCAACACTGCCCATAGACTCAACACTACCCATAGACTCAACACTGCCCATAGACTCAACACTGCCCATAGACTCAACACTGCCCACAGACTCAACACTGCCCATAGACTCAACACTGCCCATAGACTCAACACTACCCACAGACTCAACACTACCCACAGACTCAACACTGCCCATAGACTCAACACTGCCCATAGACTCAACACTGCCCATAGACTCAACACTGCTCATAGACTCAACACAGCTCACAGACTCAACACTACCCACAGACTCAACACTACCCATAGACTCAACACTGCCCATAGACTCAACACAGCTCACAGACTCAACACTGCCCATAGACTCAACACAGCCCACAGACTCAACACTGCCCATAGACTCAACACTGCCCATAGACTCAACACTGCCATAGACTCAACACTGCCCATAGACTCAACACTACCCACAGACTCAACACTGCCCATAGACTCAACACTGCCCATAGACTCAACACAGCTCACAGACTCAACACTACCCACAGACTCAACACTACCCATAGACTCAACACTGCCCATAGACTCAACACAGCTCACAGACTCAACACTGCCCATAGACTCAACACAGCCCACAGACTCAACACTGTCCACAGACTCAACACTACCCATAGACTCAACACTGCCCATAGACTCAACACTGCCCACAGACTCAACACTGCCCACAGACTCAACACTGCCCATAGACTCAACACTGCCCATAGACTCAACACTACCCATAGACTCAACACTGTCCATAGACTCAAACTGCCCATAGACTCAACACTACCCATAGACTCAACACTACCCATAGACTCAACACTGCCAATAGACTCAACACTGCCCATAGACTCAAACTGCCCATAGACTCAACACTACCCATAGACTCAACACTGCCCATAGACTCAACACTGCCACAGACTCAAACTGCCCATAGACTCAACACCGCCCATAGACTCAACAATGCCCATAGACTCAACACAGCTCACAGACTCAACACTACCACAGACTCAACACTACCCATAGACTCAACACTGCCCATAGACTCAACACAGCTCACAGACTCAACACTGCCATAGACTCAACACAGCCCACAGACTCAACACTGCCCACAGACTCAACACTACCCATAGACTCAACACTGCCCATAGACTCAAAACTGCCCATAGACTCAACACTACCCATAGACTCAACACTACCCATAGACTCAACACTGCCCATAGACTCAACACTGCCCATAGACTCAACACTACCCATAGACTCAACACTGCCCATAGACTCAACAATACCCATAGACTCAACACTGCCCATAGACTCAACACTGCCCACAGACTCAACACTGCCCATAGACTCAACACTGCCCATAGACTCAACACTGCCCATAGACTCAACACTACTCACAGACTCAACACTGCCCATAGACTCAACACAGCCCACAGACTCAACACTGCCCATAGACTCAACACTGCCCATAGACTCAACACTGCCCATAGACTCAACACTGCCCATAGACTCAACACTACCCGTAGACTCAACACTGCCCACAGACTCAACACTGCCCATAGACTCAACACTGCCCATAGACTCAACACAGCTCACAGACTCAACACTACCCACAGACTCAACACTACCCATAGACTCAACACTGCCCATAGACTCAACACAGCTCACAGACTCAACACTGCCCATAGACTCAACACAGCCCACAGACTCAACACTGCCCACAGACTCAACACTACCCATAGACTCAACACTACCCATAAACTCAACACTGCCCATAGACTCAACACTGCCCACAGACTCAACACTGCCATAGACTCAACACTGCCCATAGACTCAACACTGCCCATAGACTCAGCACTGACTGAATACTATCAGCAGCAGGCAATTCGCAATAAGACGAATTACCTTTGGTCCGTGCAGTCCGCTCGCGCCAGCCATTCCCTTTCTCCCGCGGAGGCCCTGCGGAACAGCAGGAGCGCTCATTGGAACCCGGGCCAGACCAGAGGTCGCAAACGGGTTTTGATTCCTTACCCGTACCCGTACTCGGCCGCACCAGGGTCGCAAATGGGTACCCGTACCCGTACCCGGCCGGGTACGGGTAGCCGTTCCCTACCCGTACCGGTACCCTACCCGAAATGAGTGACAAACGGTTACTCACCAGTGATGTGCGCGCGTGTGTGCGTGTGTGTCGATGTGTGCGTGTGTGTCGATGTGTCTGTGTGCGTGTGTGTCGATGTGTCTGTGTGCGTGTGTGTCGATGTGTTGTGTGCGTTGTGTGTCGATGTGTCTGTGTGCGTGTGTGTCGATGTGTCTGTGTGCGTGCTTGTAAGGGGGCGGTAGTGTAGCGGTCAGCGCTACGCTGCGCTACAAACCCGGCGACCCGGGTTCCATTCCCGTTCAACGTTCAAGGTCAACACCGGTGACGATTATCTGAACCGGTCCTGGGCCTCCTTTCCTAGATCGACTGATGTACCCGGTGGGGTGTGTAGTAAACATCGCTACCGGGGAAACAAAGGCGGCCGGGCGTGGTGCTGGCCACCCACCACCTCGTGTGCCGTGCCGGCCTTCATAGGCTCTCGCTAACAGCACTTGCCCAACAGTCTGGTCAGGCTACACGGGGATCTTTGTGTGTGCGTGGAGCGTGGGGAGCGGCGGTGCAGCGGTTAGTGCGCGCGCGACGAAACCGGCGGCCCGGGTTCGATTCCCGCTCACGACCAATAGCAGAGGCGAAC
>WFAB01001605.1:0-127650 GCA_018977245.1 Lethenteron camtschaticum
GATCGTCTCACAGCTACTTGCGTGTTGAAGTTCATTCTAGACTTCGTCACGTTAAAGTGGTGCCTTGTAGTCATATCGGATTACTTGTTGATGTGGTGTGAAGCGCAGTGGTTGTGAGGTGGTCCAATTCCTGAATTTACTCTCGTGGCTAAGTGGTCTGTTGAGCTAAAGTTGGAGAATAACTGTGATCATAACTTATTTTAATTGTTTAATAAAAACTACTGCAGATTATAGATTTCAGGATGTACGTGGATTTCAGGTTCGTTGTTCCTGTGTTTGATGCCTTTGACTTCAATCGATAAGGATGTCAATGGGGAACGATGAATCCACATTTGCGTGTTTGATTTTGAGAAGATTTTAAACTATTATATTCCTGAAAATAAAATAATTTGTCTCGTTCCTTAACTGTTTGACCAAACGAATATTAATAAAGATTTCGATACGAGTATTAATGTGAGTTTTCTTGCAGATTAATAAAAACCTGATTTGTTTTTAAAGATGACTGATCGTACGTTATTGCTACCATATCCATACAGTGGTGTACATAGACATACAATGCAGTGTACATACACACGCGAGTGTGAATGCACAGCAATATTAACGTTAATAATTGTTTTGCAGATGAAGAAACATCGGATTTTTAAAGATATCTGAGCGTTCGTTAACTGTACAATGCTTACAACAAACACCTGTACACACACACACACGAGTCAAAGACAAGTGTACATACACAGCAGTGTAAATACACACACGCTTACAAGCTATACCATTTCGATTATCATTAAAAGTGTATGGCAGCAATTGTAATAATTTGCGTGGATTAAATTAAACAAATCACCTTGATTGTTCTGACGCGCTCATGTCAACACAAGTACTTCAATATATTTATAAAACAAAGTCAGCACGGTATAAACTTGCACCTCAAAGTCCAAATCACAATTTTAATTCTTCAGTCTGCATTTCCCTGGTAACGCCTTTGAACTGGCAGCATTTTGCAGCACATTGCAGGGTGAATATTAGCAAATGAATGCGAATTATGCGGTGACATGAATATACGTATTCAGGGTTAAGCTCAATGGCAAGATTAGCGAAGCTCTGTTGCTAGATATGCAGATTGTAAATTCCGAAAACAATTAATTTTAAGATCATGAAATACAACGTCGAGAACTGCATATGTCATCAATGCAACATCATTCAAACGACCCCACCCACCATTTGTGTGCTGCTGTCATTGACCCAAGTCGAATGACGCCTGTGACTTATTGCTTGCCACACCTTACGCCACGCTCCCACGCCCCCTTCATTCGTTTTTTGTTTCTCAGAAGGAGACACTCCCTATTTTTTGCCATTCCCCTGCCACGAGTAAAGTTTTGCAAAAACAACCCCCTTCCTTCATTGACGGTGTCGGACGGTAACGCTGTGGTGGATGTGAGAAATGTCCCGGAGGGAGGCTCGTAGCCACCACAGCGGCCCACGAGGTCTTTGGACGGGTGCGAGGGGCTGGGAACCCCTCAATAGTCAAATTTAAACACGTGCAAAATATTGAACACAAACACACTGGGGTATATACACAGCGAAGGTCGTATGTTACAGACTAAAAGGTGACGATTGTTTTTGTTGCGTTACTTTATAATAAACCACGCTTACAAGCTAAACCATTCAGATTATTATTCAAAGTTTATGATGTAAATTATAATAGAACACACTTGTTTGCTAGAAGCACCATGTTCAACACGAGTGTCCTTAATATGTTTATTAAACAGGTTCAGAACAGTATAAACTTGCACCTCTTAGTCCAAATCAAACTCGACATCTTCATTTCTATACTTCGAACTGTATGTCAATCTTCTAAACGTGCAGCAGTTTACAGGACATAGCCGGGTGAATATTGGCAAATTCAAAGGAAGCACGGAATTATGCATACACTTATGCAGTGAGATGTACATACGTATTAAGGTTAATTATAATGGCCAGATTAGCTAAGCTATGTTGCTAGATATGGCCATTGTGCTTAAGCCTAAGTAGGAATATGCTGAATCATTGTTCGCTTCCATTTGAATAGGGATGGGCATCTCCTTGAATAATGATGTGCATGTTGTTAGTCTGTACATTTACAATGGCCTGTAAGCTGTGATCAATGTATCGGATTTATCTGTGAAATACCGTCTAAGATATTGCAATGCTGATGGAGATAATCAGTAAGTGCATTGAATGTGGAGAGGTTACCAGCTCCTCGCACCTGTCCAGAGACCTCGTGGGCGGCTGTGGTGGCTACGAGCCTCCCAGGACATTGCTCACATCCACCGGCGTTTCCGTCCGGCATCGCCGATGCGGTAGGGGGTTGTTTAGACAGAACTTTACTCGTTTCTTAGAAGGAGGCAATCCCTGTTGTTTGACATTCCCCTGCCACGAGTCAAGTTTATACTATTCCCCTGCCCATATCAACACGAGTGTTCTGAAATATACGTATGAAACAAGGACAGCACGGTATAAACTTGCACCTCAAAGGTCCAAACCACAAGTTTAATACTTCAGACCGCATTTCCCTGGTAACGGCTTTGAACTGGCAGCAGTTTGCAGCACATTGCAGGGTGAATTTTAGCAAATTATTTTAATAAACACAATAGACAGGAAGGACAAGTTTCAAAGGGCTCGCATAATGCACACGCTTAATGTACATTGCCTCAGTAATTCCCCCCCCCCCCAAATCTGGCTGTCGACTGACTGAAGCTAGATTTAATTACAAGCGAAACGTCGTACTCACATTGTAAATGTTGTGGCTTGGCTCTCCAACACACCGGTGTGCTGTACTAGTGACGAATTTGCATGTTCTGTTTACGTGACAATCCTTACTAGTTGGCCATGTCGGGTGGTGGCGGGTTTCAACGACACATTTGTATATTTAAGCGATCTAACCCAAAAAACATTTAATATGGACATTATAATAAACCACGCTTACAAGCTAAACCATTCAGATGATCATTTAAAGTTCATGGCAGAATTTTTAATATAAAACACTCGTTTTCTAGAAGCACCCCGCTCAACACGATTGTCATTAAATATATTTATAAAACAAAGTCAGTAAAGTATAAACTTGCACATTTTATTCCAAATCAAGCTCGAGATCACCAATTTTGATATTTCAGGCTGTATGTCGCTTTATAATCCTCTAAACTTGCAGCAGTTTAGAGGACATTGGGGGTGAATATTTGCAAATTAACACGAAGCACGGAATTATGCATGGAGATGCACATCCTTATTCAAACGGAAGTGTACAATTATGCGTGAGATGTACGTATTATGTTGCTGGATATGCGGATTGTTAACCTTATCTTTGACAATCACATTTGCACATCACTATTCGAATATTACTTTAATCCTAAGCTGTATGTCTATCTATACCATCCACTTCTATCGGTATCTTACACCCATTATATGTACTGTATGCGTACAGTATACGTACTGTATATCACCATTGTACAGCTTACTACTTTACATGTGTTCTATGCTCAATAGAATTGCAAGTAGTCATATCTGGGTACATGGGCATGGTTATAGACTAAACAGTATTAGAGTTAGAGAATTACAATGACAGTAACTAATTACAGTGCGTCATCCCTTTACAATGCACAGTGCTAAAACGCCTCTAATTGCATATATCACAAACGAACAATTCAAAGCCAAGCTTAAAGTCTAAAACAAGTCTAGAACAAATCTAGAACATTTATATAACGATCAAAAACAACCTTTGGGTCCTTGACCTGTAAAATGCAACAGCGCGTGTTACACGCAGCAATCCTTCCGAGACGCCATTAACCACGTGGCTGGTCTACACGTGCGGTTCTTCATTAACCCTGCCGGCCACCTACAGGCCCGACTCAGACATTACATGCTGCTGTACACACATGCATTGATGCATTGCACAGCACATCAGGACTTTCACAGAACCACACTTTACCCCCTTGCTGTACAAGGACACCCTTAAAAGAGTGATCCATTCCTAATGTGCCACACACGCCTCAGGCGGACAGAGCATGGGTCGGGGCACGAGTGGGTGAGTGGGTGGGTGAGTTGGTGAGTGGGTGAATGGTGAGTTGGTGAGTGAGTGGTGAGAGAGTGAGTGGGTGTGAGTGAGTGGGTGAGTTGGTGAGTGGGTGAGTTGGTGAGTGGTTAGGGGCACGAGACGGCAAGTGGCTGAGTTGCTGAGTGGCTGAGTGGCTGATTGGCTGAGTTGCTGATTGGCTGAGTGGCTGATTGGCTGAGTGGCTGAGTGGTTGAGTTGCTGAGTGGCTGAGTGGCTGATTGGCTGAGTGTCACCGCGGGAAGCCGCCATCTTGTCTCCACGGGAAGCCGCCATCTTGTCTCCATGGGAAGCCACCATCTTGGCTATGCGGGAAGCCGCCATCTTGTCTCCGTGGGAAGCCACCATCTTGGCTATGCGGGAAGCCGCCATCTTGTCTCCATGGGAAGCCACCATCTTGTCTCCACGGGAAGCCGCCATCTTGTCTCCGTGGGAAGCCACCATCTTGGCTATGCGGGAAGCCGCCATCTTGTCTCCGTGGGAAGCCGCCATCTTGTCTCCATGGGAAGCCACCATCTTGGCTATGCGGGAAGACGCTATTGTGTCGCCACCGCGTCAAACACCGTCGGCGGAGTACGGGGAGTCGGGGACCCGCAGCCATACGGGGCGCAGTAGAGGATATACTGGCCGCCGACATTATTTCCCCGTCCAACAGTCCGTGGGTTGCTCCAGTGGTCCTTGTGAAGAAAAAGGATGGGAAATTGCGGTTTTGTGTCGATTTTCGCAGGTTGAATAAAGTGTCCGTTGCGGATGCGTACCCCCTGCCGTGTATGGATGACTCCCTCGATGCCTTGTCTGGGGCGAAGTTTTTATCTACTCTCGATCTTTCATCGGGATTTTGGCAACTTTCCCTGGACGAGTCCTCGAGGGAAAAGATGTCTTTCCGTACGCCGCAGGGCTTGTTTCAATTTGTCTCCCAATGGGCTTGAACGCCGCCCCGGCGACGTTCCAGCGATTGATGGAACTCGTGTTGACCGGTCTGCAGTGGGACACGTGTCTGATATATTTGGACGATGTTATCGTCTTCAGCCGCACGTTTGAGGAACATCTGCGGAGATTGGACGCGGTGTTTGCGAGGATGCATTCCGCTAAATTGAAGTTTAAGCCTAAAAAGTGTCACCTGTTGCAGCGATCCGTGCGCTATTTGGGCCACATAGTCAGCTCGGACGGGGTGGCCACGGACCCGGAGAAGACGGCGTGCGTCCGGAACTGGCCGACTCCGCCTCAGTGGGGGACGTGCGTCGGTTCGTCGGGTTCGCTTATTACCGCAGGTTCGTGCCGGACTTTGCCACGATCGCGAGGCCTTTACACCTCCTTACGGCGAAGGGCCGGAGGCTCAGTTGGGGACCGGCGGAGGAGGCGGCATTTCAGAGCTACGCGATCGGTTGGCATCAGCACCGACGCTGGACTATCCGGATTTTACTCGGCCATTTATCCCGATACCGACGCGAGTGACACGGGGATTGGGGCTGTCCTGTCCCAATCTAGGGACGGCGTCGAATGCGTAGTGGCTTACGGAAGCCGCGTGCTGTCTCCGGCGGAGACCCGCTGCTGCGTTACTCGTCGGGAACTCTTGGCCATAGTACATTTTCTTCGCCAATACCGGCCGTATCAGGCTACACAGGGGATCTTTGTCTTTGTGTTAGGTGCTAGCTAACAGCACTTGCCCCAACATTCTGTTCAGGCTACACGGGGGATCTTTGTCTGTGTTGGGAGCAAGTTTGAGTGGCCGCGTAGTCGTGGGAGTTGACCGGGCACCTGCTGCTGACAGTCGTTAACTACGGTTAGACAGACGCTGATAGAGACACACACAGACTGACAAGACAGGCGGACAGACACAGACGAGAGCAACACAGAGACAGGTACAGAGACGACGTGGACAGAGAGACACAGGCAGAGAGACACACACAGAGGCGAACACAGACGGACAGAGACATGTTGAATCGAACACGTTCAACTAGCTCCATTGTCAAAGATTCATCAATCTTTGCCCATCCCCGCAAGTCGTTCTTGTTTCTATTTGTGTGGTGTGTACGTGTAAGCAATGTGGGATATCGATGTACACAGAAATGAACAAGATCAGCAGACAAGACGTCTTTCATTTATTCGGTCTCTCCACGAAACAAAGGAACGTTTTACACAAAATATAAATCCCACGGCCTTCTGCGAGTCCATCATTAATGAGAATGCATCTCCTCTACGTGAAACGTTTAAGCGGTACGCCTTGTAACTGATGGATGATCCGAGCATGCTCCCTATTGCATGCTCCCTACTCGAGGCAGATACTTCCTTGAAACACAAAAGTACCCTTTGACCTGTATCACAAGAATAACGGGTCTCACCTGAGTAATCTCTACAGGCTACTTACAAACACAAATACACACTTTGTCCCAACATCACTTATTCGATGTTTGACCCTCAGACAAAATGTTCAATGTACGCGCACAATCAGACAAGTATTCATTCTAAACTACTGACAGGCATATTGACATTGAACTACTGCAGTGAAACTTACTGCATCGATAAGTCACGGAGAAAGAAATTAAATAACAGAATACGACGTTTCGATTGGAACACAAGCAACCATCATCAGGTGCAAAAGTGAATGAGAAAACAAACATAGTGAACTTAGAAATATAATGCAACACAACACAGAGTCGCCAACACAAGTCAACACCCTACCTGGTTGATTACGTTCTTCCAAAATTGAACAATTTAGTTTAGATAACATCTTATTAACAAGGAGCTATTTAAAGAATGCACCCTCTACTGAACAGTGGATGTGAAACATAAATTGTGTCATTCAAAACGAGTAGGCATTGCATGTTGGCGTCTGGGTCAAAATGTAGCTAATTCTAAACATTACCTACAAACTCCACAACGAGATGCCACATCAGCCATCGCCCCTACTGACAGGCTCTTGTCCACACGCAGGCCGGTGCAGGGCCACCACCTTGTGCCACACAGGGCAGCTGCCACTTGGGGTGTTTCGAGTGTTTGAGACGAGATATGATGCAAAACTCAGTTGCAGAGGCGATTAAGCAAGCACCATATAAATGCAATTATGATGAGAACATAGTGAATGCTTGGGGCTTATTGGCTCTCGCTCCTGGTTAGAGATCTACCAACACACAGGTCCACAAAGACTGGCCGCTCTTACCCTGCAGGTTGAACCTAGGAACTGAGTGTTCAACTTCACATTCTTGTCATTAAAGGCCTGTGACAAGGTGCATCTATTGGAGCGACATCGTCTCAGGCTTACACATCTACCGGGTCTCCATTTGACTTTGTATTGTCTCAGAGGAAGTCCACCCACACCTCCACTTCCACAAACTGCTGGGAGTTGCTCGCTCTGCCTCACAGTCAGAATTCTCCTCCTGCTTCACGTTGCCTCCATCCATGTGAAGGTCCATTTTGGAATTTAATCTTCATCTTCACTCTTCACCATCACTTCTTCACATTCCAACTTCACCTCTTCATATTTCACCTTGATACCTTTAAAAGTGTCCAAGCTGGGATTTTCTTCCGGTTCTTGTTTCACAGCGATGGGCTCATTGCAGCACTTTGACTTTCACAAGCTGATTTCAGACTCCGCTCCTTGTGGATCTTCTGATGCTTGTGTTCTCTGGTGTCTTGAAGATGTGCTGACTGTGCAAATGCCTTCCCGCACGGAGTGCACTTGAAGGATTTCTCTCCTGTGTGAGTTCTCTGGTGTACTTGAAGATTGGAAGAATCTGAAAACGCCTTCCCGCACAGAATGCACTTGAAGAGTTTCTCTCCTGTGTGTTCTCTGGTGTCNTTTAAGATCTGATGACTGTGCAAATGCCTTTCCACACACACTGCACTTGAAGAGTTTATCTCCCGTGTGTGTTCTCTGGTGTTTTTAAGATCTGATGAACGTGCAAATGCCTTCCCACACACACTGCACTTGAAGGGTTTCTCTCCTGTGTGTTCTCTGGTGTTTTATAAGAGATGACTGTAAAATGCCTTCCCACACACACTGCACTTGAAGGGTTTCTCTCCTGTGTGTGTTCTCTGGTGTCTTTTAAGATTATATGACTGAGAAAATCCTCCCACACACATTGCACTTGAAGGGTTTCTCTCCTGTGTGTGTTCTCTTGTGTTTTTAAGATCTGATGACTGTGGAAATGCCTTCCCACACACAGAGCACTTAAAGGGTTTCTCTCCTGTGTGTTCTCTGGTGGATCTGAAGAGCAGATGGCCATGCAAATGCCTTCCCACACACACTGCACTTGAAGGTTTCTTCCTGTGTGTGTTCTCTGGTGTTTTATAAGATCTGATGACTGTGCAAATGCCTCGTCACACACAGTGCACTGTAAGGGTTTCTCTCCTGTGTGTGTTCTCTGGTGTGCTTGAAGATTTGGTGACTGTGCAAATGCCTTCCCACACACACTGCACTTGAAGGTTTCTCTCCCTGTGTGTTCTCTGGTGTATTACGAGATGATGTAAAAGAGAAAACGCCTTCCCGCACACAGTGCACTTGAAAGGTTTCTCTCCTGTGTGTGTTCTCTGGTGCTGTGTCAAATTTCCAGTCCGCTCCGTGCGTATCCACACTGGTCGCATTGTTGCCTTGCCGTACCGAGTGTGCTGACTGTTGCTCCATCAGACCCAAACGTAAGCTGTGACAATATGCCCACCTACACACAGTGCACATGAATGCAAAAACTCACACGTGACTTACACGTCTATACTTATTCATAATTCATGATGTGAAAAAGTTTCCCAAATTCATCACACGGGCTGTTATTGCACCAATGAGAGGGCAAATGGTCATAAATATGCCTGGAAGCCCTCGTATCTCCGTTGGACGTTAACTACCTCACCTGGTATACAGGAAGTCGTGGGTTCGATCCCGACCCTGACGCCTGCTGCTGTATATTTGGAGTTTGCGTGTCTCTCTCCTGTAAGATGTTAACTACCTCACCTGGTTTACAGGAAGTCGTGGGTTCGATCCCGACCCTGACGCCTGCTGCTGTATATTTGGGGTTTGCGTGTCTTCCTATCTCTCTCTCCGTGGTGAGATGTTAACTACCTCGCCTGGTATACAGGAAGTCGTNGGTTCGATCCCGACCCTGACGCCTGCTGCTGCTGTATATTTGGATGCGTGTCTCTCTCTCCGTGGTGAGATGTTAACTACCTCACCTTATACAGGAAGTCGTGGGTTCGATCCCGACCCTGACGACTGCTGCTGTATATTTGGAGTTTGCTGTCTCTCTCTCTCTCCGTGGTGAGATGTTAACTACCTCGCCGGTATACAGGAAGTCGTGCGTTCGATCCCGACCCTGACGCCTGCTGCTGTATATTTGGAGTTTGCGTGTCTCTCTCTCTCCGTGTGAGATGTTAACTACCTCGCCTGGTATACAGGAAGTCGTCACACGGGTTCGATCCGACCCTGACGCCTGCTGCTGTATATTTGGAGTTTGCGTGTCTCTCTCTCCGTGTGAGATGTTGACTACCTCGCCAGGTATACAGGAAGTCGTGGTTCGATCCCGACCCTGACGCCTGCTGCTGTATATTTGGAGTTTGCGTGTCTCTCTCTCCGTGGTGAGATGTTGACTACCTCACCTGGTATACAGGAAGTCGTGGGTTCGATCCCGACCCTGACGCCTGCTGCTGTATATTTGGAGTTTGCGTGTCTCTCTCTCTCTCCGTGGTGAGATGTTAACTACCTCGCCTGGTATACAGAAGTCGTGGGTTCGATCCGACCCTGACGCCTGCTGCTGTATATTGGAGTTTGCGTGTCTCTCTCTCCGTGGTGAGATGTTGACTACCTCGCCTGGTATACAGGAAGTCGTGGGTTCGATNCCGACCCTGACGCCTGCTGCTGCTGTATATTGGAGTTTGCGTGTCTCTCTCTCTCTCTCCGTGGTGAGATGTTGACTACTCACCTGGTATACAGGAAGTCGTGGGTTCGATCCCGACCCTGACGCCTGCTGCTGTATATTTGGAGTTTGCGTGTCTCTCTCTCCGTGGTCGCGTGGATTTCCTCCAAATCTCCCGGGTTTCCCTCCACATTTAGAGTCAACATCAGCACGCGTTCAGCGTCTTTGACCGATACACATTTTCACACGTATTCTTGGTTCTTTCGGTAAGTCACGTAGATAGACAATAACAACAGATAACATCAAATAAATGCCACTTGATCGAAACGTCGTGTTTTATTTTTTACAATTTTGTTTACTTTATTCATTTATTATGTTATTTTATTAAATTTCTATCTCCGTGACTTCACCGAAAGAACCAAGAATATGAATTGCTGCAGTTACGAAAGTTTAAGTCAAAACATTGAGACACGCGTTGACAAACCCCTTGTTGTTGTGTGGCAGGTAGCTTCTGTAAACAAGAGCGGTACAGCAGCTCAGGCGGGCTTGGCTGTAAAAAACNAAAAAAAAACTGCGTTAATATCTACAATAAACCAAAGTGACAAAGTAGCGAGCCGCGTGAAGACAAATTAAACTTAAGGAGGGAATTAAAGCAAACGCGACCAGGCGAGGGCAGGAGGCAAGGCCCGCGTGTCTAGGCCCCGCGTTGTAAAGTTCCAACTTGGACATCGATTCACAAGCTGCTGCTGCTCTAGTGACATCCCTACGAGAGAGAGAGCGAGGCTCTAGCTTGGTAAACAACAACAACCACAACAACAACCACAACAACAACAACCACAACGATGAAATTTCTCACCTCGGATTGCAGTTCACGCGCGAAGCTTCAGCTCGTGACGTCACGCGCAGCAGATGACGTGACGTCACTTCTGGGTACAAGACCCTCCCTCCACAATGAGAGGCTACCCTAACTGAATAAATTAATAAATTATGTTGATGTGGCGATCATCAACATTATCAATAAACATCATTTACACCATCATATACAACATCATCAGCATCATCATCATNAACAACAACAACATCATCAGCAGCAACAACATCATCAGCAACATCATTAAAACATCATCTACACCATCATCAGCAACATCATCACCACCCTTGCATCAGCAGCAATATCATCAACATCAGCAGCAACAGCATCAACACATCAGCATCAACAACATCAACAACAACAACATCATCAGCATCAACAACAACACATCAACAACAACAACATCAACAACANCAACATCAGCATCAACAACAACATCATCAGCATCAACAACAACAACATCATCAACACATCATCAGCAACAACAACATCATCAGCATCAACAACAANATCAGCAACATCAACAACACATCAGCAACAACAACAACATCAGCATCAACAACAACATCATCAGCATCAACAACAACATCATCAGCATCAACAACATCATCAGCATACAACAACAACAACATCAACATCAGAGGTCAGCATCAACAACATCAGCAGCATCAACACAACAACATCAGCAACATCAACAACACATCAGCAACAACAACACAGTCAGCATCAACAACNACACACAGCATCAACAACAACACACAGCATCAACAACATCACAACACGTCACCATCTAGAACAGAGGGGAGGGAAGACTGCGCCTAGTGGCCTCGGGCCACCGAGTTTTCCTAGCGGACCCGCCGCGCCCGGAGCGCCTCCCCGGCAGAGTGGACGAATAACNGGTCCGCCGGGCGTGCTGCACACACACACACAGNCACACACACACGCACACACACACAGTNTNCACACACACACAGACACACATGNCACACACACGTACACACACACACACACACACACACATNCACACACACACATTACACACACACACACATCACACACAGNCACACACAGACACACAGTAACACACACACCATACACATCACAGTGNACACACACACACACGACACACACACNCACAGTNCACACACACACAGTACACACACAGTGACACACACACACATGTACACACACACACGACACACACACACACACGACACACACACACACACACACAGAACACACACACACCACACGTACGCACATACACACACACACACAGANACACACACAGTACACACACACACACACAACACATACACACAGACACACAGACGACACACAGTACACACACAGACANTGACACACAGTACACACACACACACACACACACACAGTGAGACACACACACACACACACACACACACANGACACANCACACACANNCACACACACACACNCACACATNCACACACAGCANNCACACACACACANACACACACAGACACACACANGTACACACACACACACAGGACACACACACAGATACACACACACAGTGACACACACACACACACACACAACACACACAGACACACACACACACACACAACACACACACACNCACACACACGTGACACACACACAACACACACACACAGNGACACACATACACACAACACACACGACACNCACACACACACACANTGNACATACACACACACAGTGACACACACANACACACACAACACACACTACACACACACANACACACACACACNNNGNACACTGTAACACACACCACACACACCACACACACACACACACACAGTACACACACACACACAGCACACACACAACACAACAGACACACACTACNTGTATCACNGNCACACACACACAGACACACTGTACACACACACTGTGTAACCAACACAGTGTACACACACACACACACACTGAGACACACACACNGACACAACATAAACNCAGACACCATACACACGTACACACACACAGACTACGCACGAGACNCCNCACGAACACACACACGTACACACACACAGACACACACGACACNCNACACACAACAGAAGGTTGGGCTCANCGTNACCCATTGGCAAGCCTTTGNACTGNAGANACCGGATTAGAGCTNCACAGGTNGGTCATACGGGAGNCTGCCAGNCANAGCGTGTGTGGTGNTTGTGATGNCTGCACTNTGATGTCTGTGGTGTGCNGTTGTGTGTGTGGCTGGGTGNGTGGATCCTGTGTGTGTGTGNCTCTGTTGGATGTCTTGGTGTGTNGTGGTGGTGTGTGTCTCATGTGNGTGTGTGATCTGTGTTCGTGTGTCTGTGTGGTGGTGTGATTCTATCCTTGTGTGCTGTGTGTCTGTGGTGTGNGTGGTGTCTGTGTGTGCNGGTGTTCTCTGTGTTGNCNGTGTGTGTGTGNCGTGTGTGNCTTGTGNGTGTCNGTGTGTGTGTGGTGNGTGTGTGTGTGTGTCTGTGTGTGTNATGTGTGCGTGTGTAATGTTCTGTGTGTGTGTCNGGTGTGTGTCTGTGTGTGTGTGTGTGTGTGTGNGTGTGTGTGTGTGTGTGTTGTGTGTGTGTCNGTGTGTGATCTGTGTGTGTGTGTGTGTGNGTCTGTGTGTGTGTGTGTGTTGTGTGTGTGTCTGTGTGTGTGCNGTGTGTGTGTGTGNCTCNGTGTGTGTGTGTGNGTGTGTGTGTGTGTGTCTGTGTGTGTGTGTCTGTGTGGTGTGTGTATGTGGTGTGTCTCGGTTGTTGTTGTGNCTTGTTGTGTGTGTTGTGGTGTCTGTGTGTGTGTGTGTGTGCTGTGTGTGTGTGTGTGTCTCTGTGTGGTTGGTGTGTGNTGAGTGTGTGTGTGTCTCTGTGTGTGTCTGTGTGTGTGTCTGTGTGTGNGTGTGNCTCTGTGTGTGTGTGTGTGTGTCTCTGTGNGCCTGNCTGTGTGTGTCTGTGTGTTCTGTGTGTNNGTGTGTGTGTCTGTGTGTGNGTGTGTGTGTGTGTGTGTGNTGTGTGTGTGTGTGTGTCNGTGTGTGTGTGNGTGTGTGTGTGNCNAGTNTGTGNCCTGTGTGNCTGTGGTGNGTGTGTGTTGTGTGTGCTCTGTGTGTGNCNGTGTGTGTGTGTGTCTGTGTGTGTGTATGTGTGCTGTGNGTCTTCCGCTGTGTGTGTGNGTGTGTGTGTCTGTGTGTGTCTGTGTGTGTGTGTGTGTCTGTGTGTGTCTGTGTGTTGTGTGTGTGTGTGTGTGGTGTGTGTGTGTGTGTCTGTGTGTGTGTGTCTCGTGTGTGTGTCNGTGTGTGTCTGTGNGTGTGTGTGTGTGTGTGTGTGTTCTGTGTGTGNGTGTGTCTGTGTGTGTGTGTGTGTGNGTGTGTGTGTGTCTGTGTGTGTGTCTGTGTGTCNGTGTGTGTGTGTCTGTGTGTGTGTCTGTGTGTTGTGTGTGTGTCTGTGTGCTCTGTCTGTGTGTGTGTGTGTCTGTGTGTGTGTGTCTGTGTGTGTGTTGTTGTTGTTGTGTTGTGTCTGTGTGTGTGTCTGTGTGTGTGTGTCTCTGTGTGTGCCTGTGTGTGTCTCTGTGTATGTCTCTGTGTGTGTCTCTGTGTGTGTCTCTGTGTGTCTGTGTGTGTCTCTGTGTGTGCGTCTGTGTGTGTGTCTGTGTGTGTGTCTGTGTGTGTGTGTCTCCGTGTGTCTCTGTGTGTGTCTGTGTCTCTCTGTGTCTCTGGCGACCCGGGTTCGATTCCCGCTCACGGCCACCAACACCAGTGACGATGATCTGAACTGGTCCTGGGCCTCCCTATCTCGACTCAGCCTCAAATGAGTACCTGGTGCGGTGTGCAGTAAACATGCCACTAGGGAGACACAGGCGGTCGGCGTGGCGCTGCCCACCCTCGTGTGCCGTTGCGGCCTTCACCGGTGCTCGCTAACGGCTCGTGNCCCTACAGTCCGCCAAGGCGGCTCGTCGCCGGGTCATCTGCCGAGTCTACCTAGGGAGGACCTAGGACCACACGACGCAAGCCGCTTGCATCTCGTGACCTCCCNGCAGGTCTCCACCGAGGACGGCGTCGGTCAAGGTCGTCTTCCTCGCCTGTCGACGGCACGGCGGCTCCGAGGCGCTGAGTTTGCCCGCCGCTCCCTGTGGCCCACGATCCGCGCCCAGCCCGGTCTGTGGGGCCCCCCGANCCCGAGCGAGTGTGCAGCGCCATCCGCGACGGCTCCTGGCCTGCCAGCGCCCAGTGGGGGCAGCTGGGTAGTTCACGCGCTGTTCGATGCTGTGGGTGGACTACACTATACTACTGTAGTGACATAAGAAGGGNAGGGCTGTGTAGGCTCTGGGCAGGTGGGTCCAGACGCGTAATCCCCTGGGCGCCAGGCGCTGGGTTCCCAGGGGGTCCAGACGCTTAAGCCTCTGGGCGCCGCCAACGGGGGGGCTGTGTGTGCTCTGTGGGATGTCTGGTGGCGCACACGGCCCCACCCCTTGTTGGGGACTGGGCATATAAGCGGAGCTCCCTGGACGATCGGGGCAGTTGTAACTCAAGACCCAAGACCACGACCAGCCATCTGAAGACCCTGGGATGCTGCGAGAGCCACGCTGGGACTCTGGAACTCCCGACGCTACGACCTTGTGACGAGTTCCGGACGTAGCCAGAGTAGAGTATCTAGGCAGTGTAGCTAGGCTGTAGTACCAGCTGTAGCAGAGTATCAGGACTGTTGGAGTGTTGTATTGTAATAAAGAAGTTACCTCTACAAGTGTCTCCGGAACCCGTTACACTACTATACACTACTATACACTCACACTATACAGTCACTCACTCACACAGTCGTACACTCACCCACCCACTCACTCACCCACTCACACACTCACCACCCACTCACACAGTCACTCACTCACACAGTCACCACTCACCATTCACACACTCACCCACCCACTCACCAGTCATTCACTCACACAGTCACTCACTCACACAGTCACCCACCCACTCACCCACCCACTCACCACCCACTCACTCACCACCCACTCACACAGTCACCCACCCACTCACNCAGTCACTCACAGTCACTCACTCACACAGTCACCCACCCACCACTCACCACTCACCCACCACTCACCACCCACTCACCACCCACCACCANCCACCACCACCACCCACCACCACCACCCACCACCACCACCACCACCACCACTCACCACCCACCACTCAACCACTCACCACCCACTCACCACTCACCCACTCACCCACACCCTGTCTAACCCCTCCGCCCCTCCGTGCTCCTACAGGCAGCTGGCGGCGCACGTGGCAGGCGAGCCCAGCATGGCGGGCACCACGGCGTGCTGCTGCCTGCTGATGGGCGACCTGCTGTTCGTGGCTCACGTGGGAGACTCGCGAGCCGTCCTCGCTCAGCGGCCACACGGGGGGCGCAGCGCCACCGCCACCGCCACCAGGACCCCTTCTTCATTGAGACCCATTTTCACAATGGGCCCCTCTTCTGCAAAGGGCCCCCTTCAATGGGTCCCCCTTCAATGGGTCCCCTTCAATGGGCCCCCTTCAATGGGTCCCCTTCAATGGGCCCCCTTCAACGGGCCCCCTTCAACGGGCCCCCTTCAACGGGCCCCCTTCAAAGGGCCCCCTTCAACGGGCCCCCTTCAACGGGCCCCCTTCAATGGGTCCCCTTCAATGGGTCCCCTTCAATGGGCCCCCTTCAAGGGCCCCCTTCAACGGGCCCCCTTCAACGGGCCCCCTTCAACGGGTCCCCTTCAACGGGCCCCCTTCAAGGGCCCCCTTCAATGGGCCCCCTTCAATGGGCCCCCTTCAATGGGCCCCCTTCAATGGGCCCCCTTCAATGGGTCCCCTTCAAAGGGCCCCTGTGTCAAGGTCCGCTCTGTGAAGGCGCACCTAGCCTGGTACGGCCCACGTCTATGCACGGACGCGTCGCGAAGGCCTTCATAGCGGCCGTCGGCCGTAACCTGGCAACACCGCTAACACCACCGCCACCACACAAACACCACGCCACCACCACAACTACAACCATCACTGTCAACGCCACCACCACAAACACCACCGCCACCACCACAACCACAACCATCACTGTCAACGCCACCACCACAAACACCACCGCCACCACCACAACCACAACCATCACTGTCAACGCACCACCACAACCACAACCGCCACTGTCACCGCCACACCACCACCACACACCACCACTGTCAACGCCACCACCACAACCACAACGCCACTGTCACCGCCACCACCACCACCGCCACCACACAACCACCACTGTCAACGCCACCACAACCACAACCGCCACTGTCAACGCCACCACCACCACAACCACAACCGCCACTGTCACCGCACCACCACCACCGCCACCACCACAACCACCACTGTCAACGCCACCACCACAACACAACCGCCACTGTCACCGCCACCACCACCACGCACCACCACAACCACCACTGTCAACGCCACCACCGCACACACAACCACAACCGCCACTGTCACCGCCACCACCACCANCGCCACCACCACAACCACCACTGTCAACGCCATCACCACAACCGCCACAACCACCACAACCATCACCGCCAGCCACCACCGCCACCACCACCACTGCCCCGGCGGGAGGTGGACAAGGACGAGGTGGTGGAGGAGGAGGTGGACGAGGAGGAGGTGGACACGGACGAGCTGGAGGAGGAGGAGGAGGTGTCGCTACTTGCCGTGGGGTTGACGCGCGACCACAAGCCGGGCGACCCGTGGAGAGGGATCGCATTGAGAGGCTGGGCGGGCGGTGAGACGTGTGGTGTGTGTGTGTGTGTGTGTGTGTGTGTGTGTGTGTGTGTGTGTGTGTGTGTGTNGTGTGTGTGTGGTGTGTGTNGGTGGTGTGTGTGTGTGTGTGTGTGTGTGTGTGTGGTGTGGTGTGTGTGTGTTGTGTGTGTGTGTTGTGTGGTGTGTGTGTGTGTGTGGTGTGTTGTGTGTGTGTGTNTGTGGTGGTGTTGTGTGTGGGTGTGTGTGGTGTGTGTGTGGTGTGTGTNGTGTGTGTGTGTNGTGTGTGTGTGTGTGTGGTGTGTGTGTGTGTGTGGTGTGTGTGGTGTGGTTGTGTGNGTNTGTGTGTGTGTGTGGTGTGTGTGTTGTGTGTGTGTGTGTGTGTGTGNTTGTTGTGTGTGGTGTGTGTGTGGTGTGTGTGTGTGTGTGTGTGTGTGTGTGTGNGTGTGTGTGTGNGTGTGTGTGGTGTGTGTGTGTTATATGTGTGTGTGTGTGTGTGTGTGTGTGTGTGTGGTGTNTGTGTGGTGTGTGTGGTGTGTGTGGTGTGTGTGTGTGGGTGTATGTGTGTGTATGTGTGTATGTGTACGTGTATGTGTGTGTGCGTGTGTGTGTGTGTATGTGTGTGCGTATATGTGCGTGTGTGTGTGCGTGTGTGTGCATGGGTTGTGTGTGTGTTGTGTGTGCGTATATGTGTGGTGTATGTGCGTGTATGTGTGTGTGCGTGTATGTGTGTGTGTATGGGCGGCAGTGTAGCGGTTAGCGCGCTGCGCTATGAACCCGGCGACACGGGTTCGATTCCTGCTCACGGCCAACACCGGTGACGATTATCTGAACCGGTCCAGGGCCTCCCTAGGTCGACCCAGCCTCAAACAACTACCCGGTGCGGTGTGTAAACATCGCCACTAGGGAGACAAAGGCGGCCAGGCGTGGTGCTGGCCACCCACCCCTCGTGTGCCGTTCCGGCCTTCATAGGTGCTCGCTAACAGCACTTGCCCCTACAGTCTGTTAAGGCTACACGGGGATCTTTGTCTTTGTGTGTCTGCCCGCCAGGGTGATGAGTAAGCCAGGGGGCCTTGCCGTGTGGCCTGGAGGAGGAGGCGAGTGGCTCACGGCGGCGCTGAGCAGCAGAGCGCCAACACGGAGTACATCCCATGCCTGGCCGTGTCACGCTCCCTCGGTACTCACACACACACACACACTNCACACACACACACCTACACACTACACACACACCTACACACCTACACACACCTACACACACACAACCTACATACACACCTACACACACACACGCTATACACACACACACACTACACACACACCTACACACACCTACACACACACCTACACACACACACTACACACTACACACACACTTACACACACACTNCACACACACACCTACACACACACACCTACCACACACACACCTACACACACACCTACACACACACACACCTACACACACCTACACACNTACACACACACCTACACACACACCTACACACACTTACACACACACACCTACACACACACACACACACACCTACACACACACTACACACACACACTTACACACACACCTAAACACACCTACACACACACACTTACACCTACACACCTACACACTTACACCTACACACACCTACACAAAAGACAAAGATTCCCCGTATAGCCTGAACAGACTGTAGGGGCAAGTGCTGTTAGCGAGCACCTATGAAGGCCGGAACGGTACACGAGGGGTGGGTGGCCAGCACCACGCCCGACTGCCTTTGTCTCCCTAGTGGCGATGTTTACACACCGCACCAGGTACTCATTTAAGGCTGAGTCGACCTAGGGGAGGCCCAGGACCGGTTCAGATAATCGTCACTGGTGTTAGCCGTGAGCGGGAATCGAACCCGGGTCGCCAAGTTCATAGCGCAGCGCGCTAACCGCTACACTACCGCTCCCACCTACACACACCACCTACACACACACACACTTACACCTACACACCTACACACTTACACACACACACCTACACACACACCTACACACACACCTACACACACACTTACACACACACCTACACCTACACACACTTACACACACACACCTACACATACCTACACACACACCTACACACACACCTACACAACAACAACAACAACCGCCATTCGCCACGTGGCGGTGACGTCACCACGACGCTTGTGCCAGGCCAAGTGCACCTTGAGGCCACGTGAAGTGTCGAACGCCGCTGGCAGGAGGTCACGGGACAGACCCAGGTGCCACGGGTCGACTGACCGAGATGACCGAGATGACTGGCTGATGCACCACCTGTGCCCCTACTGAACCAACTTGCTGTGCTTTAGCCACCCGGCGCTCCGCTCGTTGTTGTGCGCGTCGCTCCTCCGTCCTCCGTTGTTGTTGGAGGGCGACTGCCTCCAACTGCCAGTAGCGTCCTTCACGAGCCTGCTCCACAGAGGCCGATCTTGACACCGCTGGTACCGGTCATCGGCAAGTCCACTCAGCTCCACGTCCTCCTGTACCACATCACTCCATCTCTTCTCTAGCCCAACGCAGCCTTGCCTGCCGGAGGAGCTCACCGATGGGACTTTGCCCAGATCTTTCAAGGATTTGTGAGCTTCTAACACAATCCAGCCTTGTTAAACCCAAGATGGATCGTAGGCAGGCCAGCCTAAATGTTTACGTGTGTGTGTGTACATGTGTGTGTGTGTGTACATGTGTGTGTGTGTGTACATGTGTGTGTGTGTTGGCGATATCCCACAGGGGCCTCTGGAGGTACGAGGCTGCGAGGCGCCAGTTTGTGGTGTGTGTACATGTGTGTGTGTACACGTGTGTGTACATGTGTGTGTACATGTGTGTGTGTACATGTGTGTGTGTGTACACGTGTGTGTGTGCACAGGGGACCTCTGGAGCTACGAGGCAGCGAGGTGCCAGTTCGTGGTGTCCCCGAGCCGGACGTGAGCGCCTACCGGCTGGAGCCGCAGCGCCACCGCCACCTCGTGCTGGCCACCGACGGCGTCTGGGACGTCCTCATGCCCACGGAGGCCGTGCGGCTCTGCCAACGAGCTGACGAGCAGGTCGACACACACATACACACGTCTACACACACACGTCTACATACACTATACACACACCTACGTCTACACACACACGTCTACATACACTATACACACACACGTCTACACATACTATACACACACATCTACATACACACACACGTATACATACATCAACATACACACACACGTCTACACACACACACGTCGACACACACACACGTCTACATACACACATCTACATACACACACATATACATACACTATACACACACATCTACATACACACACACGTATACACACATCAACATACACACACACGTCTNCACACACACACATCTACATACACTATACACACACACATCTACATACACACACACGTATACACACATCAACATACACACACACACGTCTACATACACACATCTACATACACACATCTACATACACACACACATCTACATACACTATACACACACACACATCTACATACACACATCTACACACACACATCAATATACACACACACGTCTACATACACACACATCTACATACTCTATACACACACATCTACATACACACACACACGTATACACACATCAACATACACATCAACATACACACGTCTACATACACACACACACACGTCTACACACACACATCAACATACACACACACATCTACACACACACATCTACATACACACACACGTATACATACATCAACATACACACACACGTCTACATACACACACATCTACATACTCTATACACACACACATCTACATACACACACACGTATACATACATCAACATACACACGTCTACATACACACACGTATACATACACTATACACACACACATTACATACACACACACGTATACACACATCAACATACACACACACGTCTACATACACACACACATCTACATACTCTATACACACATCTACATNCACACACACACACGTATACATACATCAACATACACACGTCTACATACACACACACACACGTCTACACACACATCAACATACACACACATCTACACACACACCTACACACACACATCTACACACACATCAACATACACACCTACACACACACACATACACACACACATCAACATACACACACACATCTACACACACACATCAACATACATCGACAATCACACATCAACATACACACACATCTACACACACACACATCTACATACACACATCTACATACACACACGTCTATATGCACACACGCTATAGTCACGTACACACACACACTCACGTACACACACACACACTCACGTACACACACACACTCTCACGTACACATACACTCACGTATACACACACACACGTCTCGTCCTGCAGGCCAGCGGTGGTGGTGCCAGCAGCGGTGGTGGTGCTAGCGGTGGTGGTGCTAGCGGTGGTGGTGCTAGCGGTGGTGGTGCTAGCAGTGGTGGTGCTAGCAGCGGTGGTGCCAGCAGTGGTGGTGCTAGCAGTGGTCGTGGTGCTAGCAGCAGCATCAGCGGTGCTGGAGGCCTCACGCCGGCGCAGCTGCTGGTGGCCGAGGCGCTGTCTCGCTGGCACCGGCTCGGCCGCCCGGCCGACAACGTGAGCGCCGTGGTGGCGCGGCTGTGCCCCTCGGCGGCGGTGTCGCCGCTAGCGCCCGGCTCCATGCCGGCACCGCGACCTGCGCCAACAGCAGCGGCAGCGGCAGCAGCAGCAGCAGCAACAACAACAGCAGCAGCGGCAGCAGCAGCGGCATCAGCAGCGGCAGCAGCAGCGGCAGCGGCAGCAGCAGTAGCAGCAGCAGCAGCAGCGGCAGCAGCAGCAGCAGTGCATCAGCAGTGCCATCAGCAGTGCAGCAGCAGCAGCAGCAGCGCATCAGCAGCGGCAGCAGCAGCAGCGGCAGTGCATCAGCAGCAGCAGCGGCAGCAGCAGCGGCAGCACAGCGGCAGTAGCAGCATCAACAGCAGCATCATCAACAGCGCCATCAGCAGCGGCAGCGGCAGCAGCAGCGGCAGCAGCAGCGGCAGTAGCAGCATCAACAGCAGCATCATCAGCAGTGCCATCAGCAGCGGCAGCAGCAGCGGCAGCAGCGGCAGCAGCAGTAGCAGCAGCAGAGGCAGCAGCAGCAGCAGCAGTGGGAAGTTCACTCCACTGCCGGCTGAGCTGGTGAGCGCACCGTCCCATGCGTGGTGCGTGCGTGTGTGCGTGTGTGTGTACGCGCATGTGGATGTGTGTTTGTGTGTACGTGTGTGTCTCTGTGGTGAGTTTGTGGGTCTCTGTGTGGTGAGTCTGTGGGTCGCTGTTTGGTTAGTCTGTGGGTCTCTGTGTGATGGAGTCTGTGCGTCTCTGTGTGGTGAGTCTATGGGTCTCTGTGTGGGTCTCTGTGTGGTGAGTCTGTGGGTTTCTGTGTGATGAGTTTGTGAGTCTCTGTGTGGCGAGTCTGTGGGTCTCTGTGTGATGAGTCTATGGGTCTCTGTGTGGTGAGTCTATGGGTCTCTGTGTGGTGAGTCTGTCGTCTCTGTGTGGTGAGTCTGTGCGTCTCTGTGTGGTGAGTCTGTGGGTCTCTGTGTGGTGAGTCTGTGGGTCTCTGTGTGGTGAGTCTATGGGTCTCTGTGTGGTGAGTCTGTGGGTCTCTGTGTGGCGAGTCTGTGGGTCTCTGTGGTGAGTCTGTGGGTCTCTGTGTGGTGAGTCTGTGGGTCTCTGTGTGGTGAGTCTATGGGTCTCTGTGTGGTGAGTCTGTGGGTCTCTGTGTGGCGAGTCTGTGCGTCTCTGTGTGGCGAGTCTGTGGGTCTCTGTGTGGTGAGTCTGTGGGTCTCTGTGTGGTGAGTCTATGGGTCTCTGTGTGGTGAGTCTGTGGGTCTTTGTGTGGTGAGTCTATGGGTCTCTGTGTGGTGAGTCTGTGCGTCTCTGTGTGGTGAGTCTATGGGTCTCTGTGTGGTGAGTCTGTGCGTCTATGTGTGGTGAGTCTGTGGGTCTCTGTGTGGTGAGTCTGTGGGTCTCTGTGTGGTGAGTCTATGGGTCTCTGTGTGGTGAGTCTGTGGGTCTCTGTGTGGTGAGTCTATGGGTCTCTGTGTGGTGAGTCTGTGGGTCTCTGTGTGGCGAGTCTGTGGGTCTCTGTGTGGCGAGTCTGTGGGTCTCTGTGTGGTGAGTCTATGGGTCTCTGTGTGGTGAGTCTGTGCGTCTATGTGTGGTGAGTCTGTGGGTCTCTGTGTGGTGAGTCTATGGGTCTCTGTGTGGTGAGTCTGTGCGTCTCTGTGTGGTGAGTCTGTGGGTTCTGTGTGGTGAGTCTGTGGGTCTCTGTGTGGTGAGTCTATGGGTTTCTGTGTGGTGAGTCTGTGGGTCTCTGTGTGGCGAGTCTGTGGGTCTCTGTGTGGTGAGTCTGTGGGTCTCTGTGTGGCGAGTCTGTAGGTCTCTGTGTGGTGAGTCTGTGGGTCTCTGTGTGGTGAGTCTGTGGGTCTCTGTGTGGTGAGTCTATGGGTCTCTGTGTGGTGAGTCTGTGCGTCTCTGTGTGGTGAGTCTATGGGTCTCTGTGTGGTGAGTCTATGGGTCTCTGTGTGGTGAGTCTGTGGGTCTCTGTGTGGTGAGTCTGTGCGTCTCTGTGTGGTGAGTCTGTGGGTCTCTGTGTGGTGAGTCTATGGGTCTCTGTGTGGTGAGTCTGTGGGTCTCTGTGTGGTGAGTCTGTGCGTCTCTGTGTGGTGAGTCTGTGGGTCTCTGTGTGGTGAGTCTATGGGTCTCTGTGTGGTGAGTCTGTGGGTCTCTGTGTGGTGAGTCTGTGCGTCTCTGTGTGGTGAGTCTGTGGGTCTCTGTGTGGTGAGTCTATGGGTCTCTGTGTGGTGAGTCTGTGGGTCTCTGTGTGGTGAGTCTGTGCGTCTCTGTGTGGTGAGTCTGTGGGTCTCTGTGGTGAGTCTGTGGGTCTCTGTGGTGAGTCTGTGGGTCTCTGTGGTGAGTCTGTGGTTCTCTCACTGATCGTCGTGCGTGGCCCCCCCCGTCCCTCCCCAGGGCTGCAGCCAGGAGGAGCCCCCAGCAAGCGCAGCCGCAGGAGCCGCCCCGAAGAGCAGCTTCGCCACAGAGACGCCGCCTCCAACTAGCGCCGCGGTGCTCACGGCACACGCGGTAGACACACAGACACACAGACACAGACACACATAGACACACGTAGACACAGACACACGTAGACACACAGACACACGTAGACACACATAGACACAGACACACGTAGACACACGTAGACACAGACACACGTAGACACAGACACACGTAGACACACGTAGACACAGACACACGTAGACACAGACACATGTAGACACATGTAGACACAGACACACGTAGACACATGTAGACACACGTAGACACAGACACACGTAGACACACGTAGACACACGTAGACACAGACACACGTAGACACACAGACACACGTAGACACACAGACACACGTAGACACAGACACACGTAGACACACGTAGACACACAGACACGTAGACACACGTAGACACAGACACACGTAGACACAGACACACGTAGACACACGTAGACACAGACACACGTAGACACATGTAGATACACGTAGACACAGGCACACGTAGACACACGTAGACACAGACACACGTAGACACACACAGACACAGACACACGTAGACACACACAGACACACGTAGACACACGTAGACACACGTAGACACACGTAGACACACGTAGACACAGACACACGTAGACACACGCTAGTAGACACACGTAGACACACGTAGACACAGACACACGTAGACACACGTAGACACACAGACACGTAGACACACGTAGACACAGACACACGTAGACACAGACACACGTAGACACACGTAGACACAGACACACGTAGACACACACAGACACACGTAGACACACGTAGACACACGTAGACACAGACACACGTAGACACAGACACACGTAGACACACGTAGACACACAGACACGTAGACACGTAGACACACGTAGACACAGACACACGTAGACACAGACACACGTAGACACACGTAGACACAGACACACGTAGACACAGACACACGTAGACACACGTAGACACACAGACACGTAGACACACGTAGACACAGACACACGTAGACACAGACACATGTAGACACACGTAGACACAGACACACGTAGACACACGTAGACACACGCTAGTAGACATACGCCGTGTTGAGTTCAATGTTCCAGTGGCCGCATCACATCGCCACTCTTCTTCACAGGCCGCTCATTCTCATTCTCGGTCGTCGGCGACGATGGCGGCTGTCACGTCCTAAAGATGTCGCGAGTGAAGATTTTGTTTTTTGTAGGAGGGAGAGCTGTCAGCCCGGGTGGCTGTCCCCCCGATTGCCGTGGCCCCCAAAACTGTTCTGTCGGACGCGAAGGTGGCGACAGACGGTGAAGTGGATTCATGGGGTGGTGTGGAACAATCCAAATAAAGTTTGTTGACTGCATTACAACATGGAGTGATTGGTGGTGTTTATCCAGTGCGAAGGGACTGGTGGCCATGGGAGGTAATGACAGGGGAGTCAGCCCACAGTGTGAAGGGACTGGTTGCCACGGGAGGTAGTGACAGGGGAGTCAGCCCACAGTGCGAAGGGACTGGTGGCCATGGGAGGTAATGACAGGGGGAGTCAGCCCACAGTGCGAAGGGACTAGCGGCCACGGGAGGTAATGACAGGTGGAGTCTGCCGGCGGAGCGAGTGTGCAAAATCGGCGGGAAGGTTCGGGAAGGGGAGGGGGGCATGGCCTCGGTCCGTATATAAGTGGGAGATGCGCGGGAGACTCGGGGCTGTTGCGGTGGGGTCCTCCGCCTGATGTCGATTGAACGTGCCTTCAATAACGAAACCATCTCGAGACAAGTGTTGTCAAGTCGTCTTTGCACTGGAATCGGAAAGGCAAGAGAGAGAGCATTCCAGACGGCCGCAGAAGCAGGCCACGGCGCGACCAGAGTCTCCGCCGCGACGGCCAGCGACTCGCCCTCCTCCCATCATGGGGTTAAGGGGCGGGCGGCTGTGCGGGTAGACACGTGTCCAGCCGTGTCCGTGACATCACTCCGCTCATCTACGTGACTTTACCGAAAGAACCAAGAATATAAGATCCCTCCGCTCTCGTACCCGCCAGTCTCTGTGCGGATCTCCCGCTCGCTCGCTCGCCCCCCCAGCCCCCCCCATCCCCAGCCCCCACCAAACAGCACTTGCCCCTGATAGTCCGTTAAGGCTATATTGGGGATATGTGTCTTTGTCTTTGGAGGAGGCTCGTGAAGGACACTGCTGCTGTTGATGGGCAGTCGCCCTCCAGCAACAACGGAGGGCAGAGGAGCGACGCTCACAACAATGAGCGGAGCGCCGGGAGGCTAAAACACAGCAAGTTGGCATAGTAGGGGGTAGAGGTGGTGATGCGTCTCTACCCGTCATCTCAGTCAGGCAACCCATGGCACCTGCTGGGTCTGTCCCGTGACCTGCACCTAGCCTGGCACAGTAGGGGTACAGCTGGTGGTGCATCTACCGGTCATCTCAGTCGGCCAACCCACGGCACCTGCTGGGTCTGCCCCATGACCTCCTGCACCTAGCCTGGCACAGTAGGGGGTTACAGCTGGTGGTGCATCTACTGGTCATCTCAGTCGGCCAACCCATGGCACCTGCTGGGTCTGTTCCGTGACCTCCTGCCAGCAGTGAGCCTGCGACGCTTCACGTGGCAGTCTCAAAGTGCACCTAGCCTGGCACAGGCGCCGTGGTGACGTCACCGTCACTGAGTGGTGAATGGCGGGTGTTGGTAGTGAGTGTGTAGGGGGAGCGGTGGTGCAGTGGTCAGCGCTACGCTCGCTAGAACCTGGCCACCGAGTTTGATTCCCGCTCACGGACAACACCGGTGACGATTATTTGAACCGGTCCTGGGCCTCGCCTAGGTCGACTCAGCCTCAAATGAGTACCTGGTGCGGTGTGTAGTAAACATAGAGGAGACAAAGGCGGCCGGGCGTGGTGCTGGCCACCCACCCCCCTCATGTGCCACAGTGCCAGTAGCCTTCATAGGTGCTCGCTAACAGCACTTGCCCCTACAGTCTGTTAGAGGCTACACGGGGGATCTTTGTCTGTGTCTACCTCCACAGGTGCTGCTGCTACTCGCTACCTACAGCACTTGCCTCTACAGTCTGTTAGAGGCTACACGGGGGATCTTTGTCTGTCTACCTCCACAGGTGCTGCTGCTACTCACCGCTACTGACAGCACTTGCCCCTACAGTCTGTTAGAGGCTACACGGGGGATCTTTGTCTGTGTCTGTCGGCCGGGTACGGGTACCTGTGTGCGACCCTGGTGCGGCCGGGTACGGGTAGGCCGTGAGTCACTAGTGAGTCACCGTTTGTCACTCATTTCCCAACGTCTTGTCTCTTCTCACAATTCAAGTTCCTAGAATCAACCCACCCGCGCCTGCAACGTGGCTTCATCCCAGAGGTCGCAATCAGGTACCCGATACCCGTACCCTACCCGTACTCGGCTGGGTACGGGTAGGGTACGGGTACGGCCGGATACGGGTACGGGTACCCGTTTGCGACCCTGGTGCGGCCGGGTACGGGTAAGGAATCAAAACCCGTTTGCGACCTCTAGCTGGGTGATGTGGGGGGGGGGGGCGGAGGGTTTGGGGTTAAATATTGGGAGGTTTTAGGTCAAGTTGAAGATCTCAGCCGGGTCACAGATGGCTGCTCAAACCCATTAAGTGGGGTTTGCATTCAATTACATTTCAGCTTTGAGATCAACGCTTCAGGAGGGAAATATGTATCCGTAGCAGAGCAGGTGGTACAACACTGCCCCCTGGCGTGTATAACAGGTCACTGACATTTCAAAATGTGCCGCTTGTCCTGCCATGAACCTGTTCGCAGTGCAATGTCGTTTTGCGAGTTCTGAATCGATTGGCTCATGACCCCGGCACGGATAACACAATCAGAATGAAATTGAGAATCAGTTACCCTGTCAAAATCTTGCCCCAAAAACCCGTTTAACGCATTTTTAAGCAAATGTTTTGAGATTTCCCCAGGATATCATCACCATATCCCGCAATCCATCTAGCGAACAGCACACGAGCCATTCCCGGATCTTTGGTCAACATTTACGGAGGCCTCTCTCCTTTTGGCTGCTATTTCAAACATCGGCCATCGTGGTGTCCGGCCTATGCCCACTTCCCTAATGTCTCCAAGCTCATGGTTCAATGGATTGCAGTTCTTATTCTTTGGTTCTTTCGGTAAAGTCACGTATAAAGATAAAATAATAAATTAAATGATAGCATACGACGTTTCGATTGCAACACAAGCAATCATCATCAGGTATAAATGAAATAGCGACATAAAATCTAACCAGAAAACTGTAGACAGACACACAAGCAGACAGATATCACCAAGATACACAGAGAGAGCAACACAGGCACAGAGAGGGTGATCGTCTCTGTGGGGTGGCCTTAAATAGACAGAGTGGGGCGGAGGCAGAGAGAGGGAGGGGTTAGGAAAAAAATTACATGTCAATGAGTAATAAGGGAGGCGTAGTAAAGTAAGCAGGCTTAGAGGGAGACAGAACACACTAAATTAAATAACCGAGCAAAGTATCGAAATGTTACGTAAAACGACACAGAGAGTCGGTCAACACACAATTAACGCCTAGCCTGGTCGATTACGTTTTTCAAAGATTGCTAAGTTAGAAATTTAAGTGTGAAAATTCCAAAGAAAGACAAAACATAAAAACAAGAGGCACGGAGACACACAGACAGAGCAGAACCTCCCTTGCAATCACTGATCTGAATTCCCACATCGTGCTCAATTCCTAGATGCCACGATTTCACCTAACCCATCGCCCCTCTGTAATTGGGCTATATTTGTCATAACTTTTTCTCAATTCTCACTTGTGTAATGAGCCCAGTTCATCAGTTGGTTCCATGGTGTAATGGTTAGCACTCAGGACTCTGAATCCTGCGATCCGAGTTCAAACGTCGATGGAACCAAGTGTCTTTTTGTGTTGCAATAAATACGTCTCCGCATGTCGAGTTAAGGAATTGTGAACTGAGCTGTGGTGGGTTCCATGGTGTAATGGTTAGCACTCAGGACTCTGAACCCTGTGTTCTGCGTTCAAATCTCGGTGGAACCAAGTATCTTTTTGTGTTGCAATAAATACATCCTCCGTATGTCGAGTTCAATCAATGTATTCGTTCTTATTTGACAAGTTACATTTCTTTGGGTCTAGTAAGTTTTCTTGAAACCCATCTTGCTCTTACAAGAGCTGATTGCAATGCTACAGCTCCCACCACAGCTCAGTTCACAATTCCTTAGCAGGCGCCGTTTTCTCGTTCGCCTTTAACGCCCTGAAAAGTTCCACGTAAACGGCCTTCAGACAAATAAAAGTCTTTACCGCACTAACTCCTTAGAGGGATTAAGCTCTGCATGTTGGTCAGTGATTAATCGATTCAAATTTTTATTGAGAACACTTCATTGGTGCAAAAAAGAAAAACCTGCGGCCACGATCTATCCACCGCTGGATGAAGACATCCGCACATTGCCGCAAATTCACATCGGGTGAAGAAACAATTGATTGTAGAGCAACGCTTATTTAATCACTCCATCTCTGGTGCACGTGTTCTAGGGCACTCAAACCTGAGCGAGCACACTTCGATTTAATTTATGGATGTACTGCCTCCTGTTCATACGTTTACACAATCATAAAACATTACCAAATGTGTGAATAATGTGCGTGTTAAACCCCGTTTTTCTCTCCCCAATAATTTATTTAGAAGCAAATCTTTAAAAAATGCACAACACAGGCTCCACCGAGATTTGAACTCGGATCGCAGGATTCAAAGTCCTGAGTGCTAACCATTACACCATGGAACCAACTGATGAAGCAGGCTCATTACACACGTGAGAATTGAGAAAAAGTGAAGATGACAGAGGGGACATAGGCAGGTGTAACCGTTGCATCTAGGAATTGAGCACGAAGTTGGAAATCAGATCAGTGATTGCAGATTTAGTGGTTGTCACGTGGAGTGATTTTGGGAGCACAGCACTCACTTTTGGCTCAGCAGTCAGGTTGCCTTAGATCCTGAAGTCAAATTAAAACTCACATCTCGTAATTTTAATGACAAAACTACAGAATTGTTTTTTTAAACGTGGCGGGGTTACAAACGAGACGTGAACATAGTTCTCAGGATTTAGAGTCCTGAGTGCTAATAACCATTATAACCGGCACACTTGCCCTACTAACTTCATAATCTCTTAACAGCAACCACTCATTCCTAAAAAAAAGTTGGAAGCAGCATTATTGTTTTAATGATTTAATACAATTGATTGAACCCACTCTCGTGTTGACTGTGTAACAAGGTTTCTGTGGGAAGGTTCCATGGTGTAATGGTTAGCACTCAGGACTTTGAATCCTGCGATCTGAGTTCAAAGCTCGGTGGAACCAAGTCATGTTTTAAAAATGCTTTTGGTAGTTTCAATAATTGGGATCACGAGTTCTTAGTAATTATTTAAACTGATTTTTCGTTATATAGGTAGGAACAATATGTTCCACACTGCTCACCAGGGATTTTTTGTCTGTCTGTCGTGCATAAATAAATATATAATATAAACAGCTCTTTGATTGGTGGAGACCTCCTGCCGGTACGGAGAGGGGAGGTGCCTAAGGGAGGGGGGGGTCAGGGGAGGAGCCTAAGGGAGGGGGGACAGGAGANGGGCCTGAGGGGGGGGGTCAGGGGAGGGGCCTANGGGAGGGGCCGATAGTGAAGGCTCCCTCAAGTCACGTGATCGTTTACACAGCAGGTAGGAACAACAGTTCCACACTGCTGCCCACCAGGGATTATTTGTCTGTCTGTCTGTCGTGCATGGCCCCTCCCAAACACGTACCCTCCCGGATTGGTTGAGCCAAGTTCCTACCTGCCCACTCCGAAGGAACGTGTCTTCGGTAAAGTCACGTGGGTAGAAATAAAACAAAATCAATCACGGCGTGTCGATAGCAACACAAGCCTCGTGCTGCTGGCAGCAGACATCGCGGCAATCGCGATTTTCACCTGAACACGATCGCTTGTGTTGCTATCGAAACGTCGTGATGTTTCTTTATTTCTACGACGTGACTTTACCGAAAGAACCAAAGAGTAGATTCCTGCAGTCACGAAAGGTTCAAATCAAGAATGTTCAGCTTCTAAGGCAGCCTGAATAACGAGTCAACATTGAGTCCTGTCCCCCAAAATCACTCCGCATACAATCACTAAATCTGCAATCACTGATCTGAATTCAACATCGTGCTGAATTACTAGATGCCACAGTTACACCTGCCCATGTCCCCTCTGCCGTTTGGCTCGATTTGCCTTCACTTTTTCTCAGTTTTCACTCGTGTCATGAAACTAGTGCATAAGGTGGTTCCTGGTGTAATGGTGAGCACTCAGGAATCTGAATACTGCAATTTGATCAAATCTTAAATTTAATAAAATCTTAAATGATAGGTTTTTCATGAAAATCAGGAGATTTGCGTTTTGATTTTGACTCAACATGATTCGTTTCTAAGACATCCTGCTTGCTCAGTGAAAAGTGAGAGAAATTAGCTCAATTGTTATTTTGCAGGATGACACCTGCCCATATCCTCGTGTCGTGTGTCGCAACTCTCTTTCCTGTCCCACTCGTGTCGTGTTTACGAGGTGGTTCCATTGTGTTATGGTTCGCCCTCAGGGCTCTGAATCCTGCAATTTGAGTTCCAGTCTCAGCTTCCAAAACGTTGGCATACGTTTGCAAAACTACAATGTTTTAATCTTGAGTTGAAGCTTTCGTGACTGCAGTATGGATTCCAATGTTTCGTTCCATCATTATGAAAATCACGAGTTTTCAGTTTTTTTATTTTAACTTGTGATGGAAAGAGTATTTATTATAATGGCTATTGGAAATGTCATAATGTGTGTTTGACCGGGGAATGGTACAGCTCAGATTCTTTAATTTATCACGATGAGAGAACGTTTGGGTGACTGGAACAAGCCACATGGAGGAGTCAATGAGGTCTTTCCTTAAAGAAGAATCCTTTTGATATTTGGGCTCCCAGACAAGCACGAGTATTTACATTGAATAGTCACAATAATAATATTACTGTCTAAACCAACTAACTTCTTAATTTCTAACCGTGGCCTTTTCATTAAAATATATTTCCCTTTTATCAAAGATCCTCTTTCGAAGGTACTGCTTTGGGATGTTTGAAAAATGGTAAGAAACCAGTGTACAGAGAAAACCCATGCAATACGAGGGAAATACCCAAAGTTCAGCTAAATTTAGATTCAATTATTTCTGTACTAACATCTCCATAGCACCTTCGCTTGTGCATTCAATGGATCATTACTGGACACGTGCAAATACACCATACACATGCACTACGTGACTTCACACGCAACTTCACCATTATACATGCAAACGCATCATTTCACATGCAGATGCGTACCCAGGAGGTGACTTGGCCTCATAACTACATTCGAGAGGACAAAAGTGAACATTTGATTTCGATCCAGTCAGCTTATGCAATTGAATTTTTATTTTCTTTTTACTAAAACTAAAATAAGTTTCTTTGTCGGTAAAAAAACTTAATTCTAGATTTGAAGCTTTCGTGACTGCAAGGATTCATGCTTATAGGTTTTTCGGTAAAGTCACGTAGGTAAAAAAAAAAATAATATAATAAAAAAAATCACATTTATTTTTTTCTATTATTATTTACATTATTATTTTTTTCCTACGTGACTTTACCGAAAACCTAAGAGTATAACAAAAACTTAACTTGGAGCTTTCGTGACTGCAGGAATTACTCTTTGGTTCTTTCGGTCAAGTCACGTATAAAGAAAAAATAATATTGTAGGTCCCACCGAGAATTGAACTCGGATCGCAGGATTCAGAGTCCTGAGTGCTAACCATTACACCACGGAACCCCCACGTAGAGCTGCCTCATTGCACAACCTCTCGCAGCAGCTGCTGAGCCCACATTTAGAAAAGTGTTTTTGAGAACCGAGCCATCTGCACTTGCTCCTGACACGCATATCCTTTCTGTGCTGCCATCTCCTGGCCAGTTTCACAATAATTCATTTTAATATCAAACACGTGAAGGGCATTACTTTTCCATGAATTCATTTGAAAACGTTAACTCAAATTTTTGTTATTTTATTGAGTTTTATTTTGAGTTATTTTTATGGAACTCTCCATTTAAAACGCTACTAAAAATGTTTACACCTGGCACAATCACAGGGGCTACCAACATAAGCACGTGACATGAGTGCACACTCATCAAGAAATCAACGCTCACCATTGGCTCCATCCCTCGGGTGATTCAGAAAAATATTCAATAGTCAACGTGAGATGATTTTCTTTGCAACCCTTGAATCTTGAGTTCAAGTTTCAGCGTGACCTCTTGGTTTTATATTTTACGCTATGTTAAAAAAAGGTTGGATTTTTAATTTAAATCTAGTTAAGTCTTGCTGGATCGTGATAAAGTGTCACTCTTTTCGTCTTGATAATTGNTTTTTTACCCTTTTATCTGGCAACAAAACTGACACCTTTTTTTTTACGAGGAGTCATGTTTGCATAGACCACAATACCTGCAGTCATAATGCAAACAAAAACACAACTCTGATAATGTATGTCACTGTCCTTGAAGTTGTTGGTCCACACCCGAGACAGCTTTCCTTAGAGCCGTCTCACATGTGGTTGACCAGATGACGCCAAAAGGCGTCTTCTCGAATTAGTTCAACGCAGTAAGCCCCTTTTGACGTGCTAATATATTCCGACCAGGAGATGGCAGTAGAGCAATGGGTTACATCTAAATGTGTTGAGCTTTTGAGTCTTACTCCCTCCGATCTTGGGTTTTCTCCAGGCTCTCTGGTGTCCTCTCACTTGCCAAACAACAACAACAACACGATTGGCACAACATTCATTTGCTAGGGGGGGGGGGGCTTAGTTCAAACTTTGGTGGTGCCTGAGAATAGTAATGTTTCACAGCTGGAGTTCGACATTGCTCTGTAAAGTTTCATCAATACCGCAATACTTTTTCTGATTAGAACCTTTGGCGGATTAATTACTAGCATTGGTTCGTCCTCAAGCACTCGTCAAAGAATCAGGATGTAAACGTTTGCTACACTAGGCTGAGCAACTTCTGCCAAAAGTTTGTGGTGTCAGTGGTGTCGTGGTTAGCACTCAGGGCTTTGATTCCTGTACCCTGGTAGCTCGAATTGCAATGAAACCGGCGGTAATTTTTTAACATAATGTAGCTCGAGACACTGCCGAACAGAGATCATTGCATGGCGATGCGTGTGATGGTCCTGTGATGTAATGGTTTGCACTCAAGACTAAATCATGCGATCTGAGTTCAACCCCGGCTAACTTCGACTGAGTTTTGCAACTCTTAATTTCAGTTTCTTCATCAATAAAATCGTGAGTTAAGATTTTAACGGTGAAGAACTGTAGAGTAATAAAAACAATATCAAGCAAAGTGTCGTAAGGAAGGCAAACGAGAGAGAGATGAGAGGAGAGGCCTGGGGCGTTGAAACGAACGTCGCAGCTGTTTCTGAGGTCACGTTCTGACCACGTGGGCGGGTGAGTTGACCGGCAGCAGCAGCAGCCAATGGGAGGGAGGCGTGACGCACCGCGGCTCTCAGCCAATCAGGGCTCTGTCCGCCCGTGGCGCGTGCTGCCCACCCAGCCAGCCAACATGGCGGCCTGGCACGACGGACGATTTGGTTGTCAGCGATCTGGAGTTGACGTCGACGTCACTGCAGCGATCCGTACTCTTTGGTTCTTTTGGTAAAGTCACGTAGGTAGCAAAACAATGTTCTCGCTGTGGTTTTCCCACCTGATGATGATTGTGTTGCAATCGAAACGTCGTTTTATTTGTTTATTAAATCTTTTATATTAAGTTACTTGCTTGCTTGCGCGCTTACGACCGTGCAAATCTTTCGGTCGTTTTTTAACCCACTTCCCGTGATCAAATCGAGCTGACATTTTGCACACAGACTCGTTGTGCGTGACAATTAATTTTCGTGAAATTTTTTTCCAAAATTTTCCACTTTTTAGGAAACATTTTTTCATATTTAATTTAAAATACCAATGTGATAAAAATGAAACTCTTACTCAAGAAAAAAAAAATTAATAATAAAATAAAACCGATGCCACGCATATAAAGGATTTATAGTGAAAAACTTTGTTTTTACGGGTTAATTTTTTTATACCTATGTGGCTTTAGAAAAAGAAACAGAAGAGTATTTATCAGCAGATTTGCATTGTTGTTACTTAGATGGAACTGTGTGCTTGTGTGTGTGTACGCAACCAGCAACACGGTTTACCCACAGCAAGGAATTGTTGAGGTGTTTTTCTTTCTATTACGTGCTTTTGAGTTCAAAATAATGTTTCCATGTTGTGTAATGTCAACTGATTTAAAGCTTTCGTGACTGCAGGGATTATCTTCTTGGTTCTTTCGGTAAAGTCATCACGTAGAAGGAAAATAAAATTAAACATAATAAAATAATAACTTTATTTAAATAAAATTATTACTTTATTTTATGTTTTTATTCTTGGTTCTTTCGGTAAAGTCGCGTAGAAGGGAAACAATTAAATAATATTTCCCTTCTACGTGACTTTACCGAAAGAACCAAGAATATCTTATAGCAAGTTCTGCACGCAATAAGTTTAGTGACATACCGCATCGGAATGCAAAGTTACAAATAAGATGTATTATCAAAGATACTAAGAGGTTTGCATTTACAATTCGTGATGTCTATTGCAAGTGGCTGGCATGAAAGCAACATTCATTACAAAAATAAATTGCAAAAGAGAAAACTTTTAGCATTTCACTTAAAACGTTTTAATCAACAAACAACAATTCAGCTGAACATGAAACATCGTTTTTTCGTTCAAACTTTAAAACCGATAGCAGAAAAAACGCAAAAAATGTGACATTTGTAAAACACTACATGTCAAATTCGAAAAAGGTTCATTAGCTGGCATAGCGAAATTAATCAATAATAAATTCCCGCTTGTCATTCACATAGCAGATTTGCAAAAACGACATTTTACATGAAGGACTTAACAAATACCTTGCTAATATATTCACCACGAACTAGACACCGGAATGTCAACGTTGAAAGAAGAAAAGGGGCTTAACCAATTGCGGTGCCAAATACCATCCCCCAATGCCTTGACAAACTGCGTTTGCAATCCGCGGTATTTCACCGATTGTCGTGAGGTCTGCAAGCGAGCGGCGATCGTTGGCAACGTAAAGTTGGGCCACGTCGCTGGATTCCAGTTAAACCCTCGCTTGGTGAAACTGGCTTAGAATATAGAGAAAGAGTTCCTCCTGGTGGCGAAATCATCATCTTTAAATCGCGGCCTTGGACTGGGAATGGCACCAACTTGTTTGAACCACCTCTCTAGGCAAGACTTGTGCTCTACTTGAACACACGTCCAAGGCAGAGCACATTGAGATGATTGCAACATGTAAAATATTAATCTTAAACATTAGTAGTAATTGCAGATGTTCTCAATCTGCAAGGTGGCAAATTCAGCGTGTCGCTGCAGAAACGTTAAAGTCTCGGCTTCTGAATGCGTGCAAAATAAGACTTTGTTGTTTAGGATGTGAAAATTGCTGATGAAATGACAACGTATGTTAAGCTTTGATGTTTACTGTACATTTGTAGACTTTATTAAACACCTAAGAGCATACTAAACTATAGATCAAAACTAATGAAAGTCCCAGGCATATGTTCAGCGTATGGCTTATAAAAACGGGAACATCTTGATTGCGTCACATGGAGAAGCATCACAACAGCATCCTCGGTAGATTCTGAGATGACATTATTTCAGCAGAGCTGCGAAAGGCATTCATTGTTTGGTTGAAATCCAGGTGAAGCATTATCCAAAATAGGAATTGACCAAAACTTCTATTTCCAAATCAAGGCCAAATAGAAAGTCCCCAACAACCACAATGACTTTCATGACTATTTATTTGACAGTCCAAACAAGTGAATACGCCCCGTGCTCAAACTAATTGTGGATGTCTTATCCACGTGGGTGGTTTTACAGCAAGTGGTCAAATTGCTACACGTCTTTCAAAGGCCGGTGCCGACATGAAAAACGTTTGCCACTTCACGTCATTAACAGCTCCAAACACGAAGTCAGAACGCTTCATAATGCCGGTTTATTAAATGCAAAAACTATATTGTGGAACAACACAGTGGCCCTGTGACAGGGTGGGTTTGAAGTACATTCAAGGAGACAGACCGGTAAACTCATCTGGGAAGAGACAAATCAACAATTGCAATGATCAAAGCAGCGCTTACATTATATCCATACAAGTGTGTTGGTTAGTATATAGAATGTAAATGTGAGATGAGTGGCATGTTGGTAAATGGTGCTAGGACACAATAAATATCAAGTTAAATTTCGATTTAAAACTTTCGTGACTGCAGGGATTCATCTTCTTGGTTCTTTCGGTAAAGTCACGTAGAAGGGAAATAATAATAAAAAAAATAATAAAATAATTCTCACGACGTTTCGGCCACAACGCAAGCAGCCGTCCTCAGGTGGAGAACAGGTCTGTCGGGAGACAGCGTCTGAATGAACACCGATATATGCCCGCTCGTGTGCTGTTTTTCAGAGCTGTCTCCCCGACAGACCTGGTTTTCACCTGAGGACGGCTGCTTGCGTTGTGGCCGAAACGTCGTGAGAAATTATTTATGTTTATTTTATATTATTATTTCCCTTCTACGTGATGACTTTACGAAAGAACCAAGAAGATGAAATATCAAGTTAACTGAACAGCCACTGCTAACTGAGTGGGGTGAAAATGGGGTGAGATTATTAGGATCAACCGCCATCGATTTTAAATACCTCAGTCCAAAATCTTTACTCAAACTACAGTGAATCAGAGCGGGTCTTCATCATTCCCACGTTGACATGCACTTGCATAATGACGCGCAGAGAGCGGATTGAACTTGTGGCCTTACCTGATAACATTTAAAGTTTGATTCTGATGGAAGTTTTCGTGACTCAAGGATCCATCTTTTGGTCTCGGTAAAGTGACGTGGGTAGAAAATAAAAATAATGATAAAATGTAAAATACAAATAAAATTAACTCATTTTAGTTATTTTCATTTTAAAATTTTAATAACTAAATTTTATTATTTTAATTTCACACTTAATTTTATTCTTATTTTCACCTACGTGACTTTACCGAAAGAACCTATTTAAAGTTTAGTATCGATTTTAGCAGCAGCCATAACACTCTCAATTCACAAACTCGGAACTTAAGTAATCCCAATCAACTGACTTTCACTGATTAGTTTGTCTAATTGTATGCAAGCATCGCTGACTGTAACGAATGTTCCTTTTTTATTCCATTGTGTTAAATACAAATGTGTAATGTATTTTATGTAGACACTAATTGATACACTGATCGAGACATTTAAAAATACACTTCAAAAGTAATGCGCTAAAACATGCATTTCGATTTAAAGCTTTCGTGACTGCAGGGATTCATCTTCTTGGTTCTGTCGGTAAAGTCACGTAGAAGGGAAATAATAAATAATAAAATAAAACATATAAAATAATTCTCATGACGTTTCGGCCACAACGCAAGCAGCCGTCCTCAGGTGGAGAACAGGTCTGTCGAGAAGGCAGAGATTCTGAAGACGGCTGCTTGCGTTGTGGCCGAAACGTCGTGAGAATTATTTAATGTTTTATTTTTATTATTTTACTATTTCCCTTCTACGTGACTTTACCGNAAAAACCAAGAAGACGGATTGAACTTCTCACCACAATGCGTCGAGTTTACTGAAACCCATCTTTGCTTTGCATTTTGGAGAAGCCGTTACCGTGTTCTGGCGGAACTGCTGAAGGCTGCTGAAAGGCGGCTGCGATGGTCTTTGCGGAGACACTCTGGAAGTCGATGAGCAGATTGGTGTCTGCTACTCTGCGTCCCTGTTGAGGACACAAGGGAGAGACACATGGCTTTATTTTGGTGATTTCAAAAAGTGTATTGGTTTAGCCATGTTTGTTTGTTGTAGTACAGAGTTAGACTGATGGCCTTAATCTAAGTTGTCTTGTGGTTGTTGTTGTTGTTGTTTGACTTGCATCCCACTGGGATTTTTGCACACAGTGTCGGAGTACGGTGTATTTTCTGCAATATTTTGCTTTTCTTGGATTGCGTCCATAGGAAGAGTTTTTTGGGGGTGAGATCGCATAAATATATCAATGTGTCGTTAAACCCGCCACCACCCACACAGCCAACTAGTGAGGGTTGTCACGTAAACAGAACGTGGCAAATTAGTCACTAGTACAGCACTAGTGTGTAGTGTATAGTGTAGTGTATCGTGTAGTGTATCGTGTAGCAGTGTATAGTGTATAGTAGTGTATAGTGTAGTGTAAAGTCGTGTACAGTGTAGTGTATAGTAGTGTATAGTGTAGTATATAGTAGTGTATAGTAGTGTAGTGTATAGTAGTGTAGTGTATAGTAGTGTAGTGTATAGTAGTGTAGTGTATAGTGTAAGTGTATAGTAGTGTATAGTGTAGTGTATCGTGTAGCAGTGTATAGTGTAAGTGTATAGTAGTGTATAGTGTAGTGTATCGTGTAGCAGTGTATAGTGTAAGTGTATAGTAGTGATTCGTGTAGTTTATAGTAGTGTATAGTGTAGTGTATAGTGTCGTATATTAGTACAACACACCGGTGTGTTGGAGAGCCAAGCCACAACATCTACAATCTTGCGTCATGGAACACAAACGCTGGACATTGATTGAAAAACAGCAATTCTGTCTGTAACACTGGTCAACAACAATAAAAAATACTGGCCTGGACTTTTGCAGCTGTTTCAGACTAATTTCAGGGTGCTGATTCCAAATCTGATCTCAGATTTGCTCTATCACATCTCATTTCTCTGCTATCGGCATACCCCATTTTCATTGATTTTACCCGAAATTAACTCTGTCACTTATGATTGCAAGTTGTTGCGAGTCAGTGACTGCTTTAGTGTTAAAATATGGTGCTGTATTTTTAGGTTAGTGTGTTTATAATATCATTTTATGTAGATATCCACATTTATTTAATATTTTTCTTCCGCATTTTTTATTGAAAATGCAATATTTGATATCTCAAAAACCTGACGTGATAAACAAAAACTGAATCCAGATTTGGAATCGGCACCCCAAAATTCCCTTGAAACCGTTGTAATACCTCATGCCAGACAAAGCGTGTTGACCAGTGTTATCAGAGGGTCTCATTCATCGCCGTTCACACCCCCCTCGGTAGCGATGGGAGTTAAGCGTGTCCACGATCAGGACATCAACATGTCACAATGTTCATGATCGTCAGCAATCATCTACCTCCCCACGTCATCACCGTCCCTCATAATCCTGGATGTCATTCCATTGAAACGCCGCCCATTCCATCGCCACACTCATCCCTTGGCTACCACCCATTCTTGCAAGATGTCCTGCCCAAGATCAATTTTTAAATCCTTTATATTAAGTTCGCTTGCTTGCTTGCTTAGGACCGTGCAAATCTTTCGGTCGTTTTTTAACCCACTTCCCGTGATCCAATCGAGCTGACATTTTGCACACAGACTCGTTGTGCGTGACAATTAATGTTCGTGAAAATTATTTTTTCCAAATTTTTACACTTTTTAAAGAAAAAAATTCATATTTAATTTAAAATACCAATGTGATAAAAATGAAACTCTTACTCAAGAAAAACAGAAATGAATAATAAAATAAAACCGATGCCACGCATATAAAGGATTTAGTGAAAAACTTTGTTTTTACGGGTTAATTTTTTTAATCCTTTATATTAAGTTCGCTTGCTTGCTTAGGACCGTGCAAATCTTTCGGTCGTTTTTTAACCCACTTCCCGTGATCCAATCGAGCTGACATTTTGCACACAGACTCGTTGTGCGAGACAATTAATGTTTGTGAAATTTTTCCAAAATTTTACACTTTTTAGGAAAAAATATTATATTAATTACCAATTGCTTAATGCTGCCATGCAATCATCTGACCCATAGGTGGCAGCCATCCCAAGCCAGAGGACGAGAGGACTCGAGCCGCCACGCATATAAAGGATTTATAGTGAAAAACTTTGTTTTTACGGGTTATACTTGTTATGAATGAAATCTGACGTTTATTCTCGGTGTTTGTTCCCTGATTTGGAATCAGCGCCCCGAAATTGACTTAAAACCGTTGTGCAGTGATCCCTCATTGATCGCGGTTAATGGGGACCGGAACCCCTCGCGATAGGTGACAATCCACGAAGTAGGATTGGCCCCCTAGGAATTTCCGTATATGTGTGTGTGGGTACCAGAATGTTTAAAATATGTATATTTATACTTTATATATTTTACTTAAATATATTTAATTATAAAACCTTAATATTATACATTCACTCTCTCTCTCATACGATACGTATTATGGTGTTCTACACTCACCAATGACAGTAGTATCTTGAGACTTGACTCCAGTAATGACGACGACGACAATGACAATGACGATGACAGACCTGTGCAGTTCGATGAAGTGATGATGAATGATGATGATGATGGTGTTACTGCACAGGTATAATAATGAGGCCTTTAAATCAGTTCGAAAAATCCGCGATGCACTGAGGCCGCGAAACTTGAACCGCGAAGTGGCGAGGGATCACTGTACCTTATGCCAGACAAAGTGTGTTGACCAGTGTGATTAACAGAGGCGCACGGTGACCGCAGATGCCATAGAGGCCCTTCCCTCGGCATCCACAAACGCACCTGCAGGGACCAGAGAGCTCTCTCAGCGGCCTCCTTGTCCGTGTAGTTGACAAACGCACACTTCCTGTCCACCAGTATTCGGATGCTGTGGATCTGTCCAAATCTGTACAAGTGAAAATCGATCGGGGCGATGTTGAGTTGAAGCTTTGCGACCGCAGAATCCATTACTCTTTGGTTCTTTTGGTAAAGAATATGTATTGTGAATGCAGTCAATATTAGATGTTTGGAATAGTAACACACCGTATAGCCGCAAATACATACTTACGGAAACAGCTTTTGAAGCATTTTTTCAGTAACAGCAGAAGTGATATTTCCCACCCATAAAGAGACATGCTTATACCTGAGAATAAAATAAAATACAAAATTTAAACTGCAGACGGACTAATAAAATGGTAAAGAGTCGTTAGATAACATGCTCACAAGTGCTTAATTTTCATTTTTATATGCAAAAAATTAACCCGTAAAAACAAAGTTTTTCACTATAAATCCTTTATATGCGTGGCGGCTCTCATCCTCTGGCTTGAGATGGCTGCCTATGGGTCAGATGATTGCCTGCCACCATTAAGCAATTGGTAATTAAATATAAAAAAATTTCCCTAAAAAGTGGAAAATTTGGAAAAATTTTTCACGAAAATAAATTGTCACGCACAACGAGTCTGTGTGCAAAATGTCAGCCCGATTGGATCATGGGAAGTGGGTTAAAAAACGACCGAAATATTTGCACGGTCGTAAGCGCGCAAGCAAGCAAGCAAGTGAACTTAATATAAAGGATGATTTAAAATGCCACCTTTGTACTATGGATCTTAACATTTGGAAAGTATCTCAATTGCACGCATATTAATAGTAGGGTTTTTCCCCTTTTTTCTGGCAACAAAACTGAAACCTTTCTACGAGGATTCATGTCTGCATTAACCACAATACTTGCAGTCAAAATGCAAACAAAAACACACTATGACAATATATTGGCATTGTACTTGAAGCTGATTGGTCCACATCAAAATATTTTTTAGTTTTGTTGCCTGAAAAAAGGTGAAAAATCCTATTATTATATTTTCGTACTGGCAAAGAAGGTCTAATGATGCACGCATATTGTGTTGCAAGTCTACCAGTAACATTATCAAGCAAAACCATGACATTACGCTACGGATTCAAGTTCACAGCGATGGTGCGTTACTCACGAAGGTGGTGGAGGCACTGGAGAATTGCCCAAAGCACCACGTGAGTCTTGGCTCCTCTGTGCGGCGACATCTACAGCTTGTGTACATGCACAACGTGGTGCGGGCAACACACAAATAGGATGGCGTTTTAGATAAAGGATCCACGTAGTTGAACACGCCGGCTCTCGCGACCAATATCCTGCATAATAAAGGTTTTCTTTGGGTTAGATCGCATTCATATAAATGTGCCGTAAAACCAGACACCACCGGCCATTTAGTTAGGTTTGTCACTGTTCGTGGCGACTCGTTACTTGTACAGCACACAGGAAACCTGATGATGCGAGTGAGATGGTTCGATCGAGGCGCACACACTGAGCTGGAAAGACAGCTCTATTTATTTCTGAACAGAACGGTAACACGTTCACATGACACGTAGGGAGGTGACCACCAACCTAAGCTCACTCTACACTCGCTCATTCTCTCTGACAACACTGGCGTGTAGTGAAGGTTTTTAGCCTTTCAACTGGTACAAAATCTGACACCTTTATACAAGGCATCATGTTTGCAATAACCACAACACAAGCAGTCAAAATGCAAACAACTCTGATGATGATGTGCACTGTCCTTGAAGTTGATTGGTCCACACCCAAGACGGCTTTCTTTAGAGCCTAGTCTCCATTGGTGTTGGACCAGATGACGCCAAAAGGCGCACAACTCAAAAACAGCGCACTATCAGAGTATTGAAAGCTTGGGGTAAGCATTTACACTATGAGATCTCCTTTACCAGTGGCAAAATATAGTAGTAGATTTTTACCCTTTTAACTGGTACAAAATCTGACACCTTTATACAAGGCATCATGTTTGCAATAACCTCAACACAAGAAGTCAAAATGCAATTAAAAAGAAACAACTCTGATAATGATATGCACTGTCCTTGAAGTTGATTGGTCCACACCCGAGACAGCTTTTCTTAGAGCCTAGTCTCAATTGGTGTTGGACCAGACACCAATTTCTATAAATGTACCACAAAAAAAAAACTATTTATTTTTAAAGAATGAAATGCACATTCCATCTTATTACCAGTGCAATTCGTTTGGGAATTTCAATGCAAGTTCATGGGTAATAAGTTAGCAATTCCGAACGCATTTGTCCATTTGCATGTTTCCATACAAACATTTCTAGTGTAAGAGGCTCATTTATTGAAATGGATGTACAGCTTTCTAATACGATACGCACAATTATAAAAAACATTTCCTTCGACGTATATATTAGTTATACACAAGTTTACTTACTAGGCTGAGGACTTGGTGGTTTATCATTCTGTATCCCCACGTTGCCCACACCGGATGTTGACAAGGAACCTGAAACAGGAGTAGAAATCAGATACAGGATCAGTGTTCTCATTCCCAGAAGCTTCACATTCTTTTGATAATCTCGAGAATAAACACCAGTTGCTTTACCGTTCCAAAATGGTGACAAACGTCGGTTTACTACCACCAAGTACAGCAAAGCAAGAACACATGTTTCATCCAGGCAGTAAGCAGAGGTCGCAACCGGGTACCCGATACCCGTACCCTACCCGAAACCCGGCTACCCGTACCCGGCCGGGTACGGGTAGCCGTTTGTGACCCTGGTGCGGCCGGGTACGGGTACGGGTAAGGAATCAAAACCCATTTGCGACCTCTGGCAGTAAGAATACATGTTCTATCCAGGCAAGTAAGAATACACGTTTTTTTATCCAAGAAAATAAAACAAGTTTCATCCAGGAAAGCTTGGCCGAGTTAATAAACTTGTTGTTTTACAAAGGCGATACATTGGGGAAGCACGTGTTTTAAACACGTGCTAAGTGAATTGGGAGTATCTGTGAAAAGGAGGTCAACGTGAGGCGAGATCACACCAAAGTGAACACAAGTTCGTGAAACAAAAACATTCCTATACAGCTCATCGTCACACTCACCGAGTTGGGGAGATTGCCCATAACGTGCTGGGTATAACCAGATTGTGTTGCTTTAACATGTTGTAGCGTTATATTCTTGGCTCTTTCGGTGAAGTCACGTAGAAGGGAAATAATAAATATAAAACAATAAAACAAAGATGGACTCGTTCATCTGGCAAACTGCCAAATCGCTGTCTATGGTGCTGACGTTAAGAAAAATCGCCACTTTTTTCAAATTTTCTTGCTGTGGATTTCACAACTGATGGTGATTGCCTGTGTTGCAGTCGAAACGTCGTGAGAATATTTATTTTCTTGGTTCTTTCGGTAAAGTCATCACGTAGAAGGGAAGTAATAAAATAATAAAAATAAAACACAATAAAATAATTCTCACGACGTTTCGGCCACAACGCAAGCAGCCGTCCTCAGGTGAAGAACAGGTCTGTCGAGTAGACAGAGTCTGAAGTCTACTTGACAGACCTGTTCTCCACCTGAAGACGGCTGCTTGCGTTGTGGCCGAAACGTCGTGAGAATTATTTTATTAGTTTTATTTTATTTTTTTATTACTTCCCTTCTACGTGATGACTTTACCGAAAGAACCAAGAAGATGAATCCCTGCAGTCACGAAAGCTTTAAATCGAAATGTATGATTTAGCATTGCATTACTTTTGAACGGTGTATTGGTTTAAATTTCTCGATTAGTGTATCAAATAGTGTCTACAACTAAAATACATTACACATTTGTGATTTAACACAATGGAATAAAAAAGGAACATTCGTTACAGTCAGCGATGCTTGCATGTAATTAGAGCAAACCGCAATCAGTGACAGTCAGCTGATTGGTGAGTACTTAAGTTCCGAGTTTGTGAATTGACGAGTGTTATGGCTGCTGCTAAAATCGATACTAACCTTTAAATACTCTTTGGTTCTTTCGGTAAAGTCACGTAGGTGAAAAAAAGAATAAAATTAAGATGTAAAATTAAAATAACTAAAGTTTAGTTATTTTAATTTTAAAGATGAAAATAACTAAAATTGAGTTAATTTCATTTGTATTTTAAATTTTATCATTATTTTTATTTTCACCTACGTGACTTTTCCGAAAGAACCAAAGAGTATGGATCCTTGCAGTCACGAAAACTTCCAATCTAGAATCAAACTTTAAATGTTATCAGGTAAGGCCACTAAGCTAAACATCTCTTTTTCAGATGACAACTGGCCACAAATGAAGCTCAATGAAGTGACTTGTGGAAATTTATAGCAAATACTCTAAACACGCATGCTTCTAAATGTGAAGGGGAAAACCATGGACAGAGCACGCAAGCTCCCAATACACAGCAGCAGGCGTCAGGGTTGGGATGGAACCCACGACATCCTGTATGCCAGGCGAGGTAGTTAACATCTCACAGAACCCACGACCTCCTGTATACCAGGCGAGGTAGTTAACATCTCACAGAACCCACGACCTCCTGTATACCAGGCGAGGTAGTTAACATCTCACAGAACTATGCCAGGCGAGGTAGTTAACATCTCACAAACCCACGACCTCCTGTATACCAGGCGAGCTAGTTAACATCTCACAGAACCCACGACCTCCTGTATGCCAGGCGAGGTAGTTAACATCTCACAGAACCCACGACCTCCTGTATGCCAGGCGAGGTAGTTAACATCTCACAGAACCCACGACCTCCTGTATACCAGGCGAGGTAGTTAACATCTCACAGAACCCACGACCTCCTGTATACCAGGCGAGGTAGTTAACATCTCACAGAACCCACGACCTCCTGTATACCAGGCGAGGTAGTTAACATCTCACAGAACCCACGACCTCCTGTATACCAGGCGAGCTAGTTAACATCTCACAGAACCCACGACCTCCTGTATGCCAAGCGAGGTAGTTAACATCTCACAGAACCCACGACCTCCTGTATACCAGGCGAGGTAGTTAACATCTCACAGAACCCACGACCTCCTGTATACCAGGCGAGGTAGTTAACATCTCACAGAACCCACGACCTCCTGTATACCAGGCGAGGTAGTTAACATCTCACAGAACCCACGACCTCCTGTATACCAGGCGAGCTAGTTAACATCTCACAGAACCCACGACCTCCTGTATACCAGGCGAGGTAGTAACATCTCACAGAACCCACGACCTCCTGTATACCAGGCGAGGTAGTTAACATCTCACAGAACCCACGACCTCCTGTATACCAGGCGAGGTAGTTAACATCTCACAGAACCCACGACCTCCTGTATACCAGGCGAGGTAGTTAACATCTCACAGAACCCACGACCTCCTGTATACCAGGCGAGGTAGTTAACATCTCACAGAACCCACGACCTCCTGTATACCAGGCGAGCTAGTTAACATCTCACAGAACCCACGACCTCCTGTATACCAGGCGAGTAGTAACATCTCACAGAACCACGACCTCCTGTATACCAGGCGAGGTAGTTAACATCTCACAGAACCCACGACCTCCTGTATACCAGGCGAGGTAGTTAACATCTTACTACCACCGTGGCGAGATCGCTGTGCAGAGCTGTAGTATCCATCCACATAAAGCAACCACGCTAAGCAAAGCTCATCGTAGGGATTAGGACAATTATGGCAACAAACACGGCATTTCAAAAATACAAGCTTTGCAATAAGCACCTGTGTTTCGAAGCAGTGCTTCTGAAGCGGCGTACACCGTGTCGTACTCCAAGATTGCAGCCTCCGACTGCTGCTGTGGAAAGCCCATCTCCTACAAAAGCGCAGAGAAACATCGGCAAACCAGATGTGTATTCTAGGTAAAATAATAATAAAATAATATTAGTATTAAACAATATTATATAAAACAATAAAACAATATTATTTTATTATTTCCCTTCTACGTGACTTTACCGAAACAACCAACAATATGAATCCCTGCAGTCACGAAAGCTTTAAATCTAACCGGTTTTCACATACGACGGTGCTAACTTATTAATTCCACGCGTGCGAGATGGCAATTGGCACTCTGCAAGCGATCATGAATTTGGCACGAGGCCAAAATGTCCACTTCGCTCAAGGTCAAAGGGCAACATTACCATATATCAGAGGTCGCAACCGGGTACCGATACCCGTATCGGGTANGGTACGGGTACGGGTAGCCGTTTGCGACCCTGGTGCGGCCGGGTACGGGTAGGCCGTGAGTCACTGGTGAGTCACCGTTCGTCACTCATTTCGGGTAGGGTACGGGTACGGGTAGGGAACGGGTACCCATTTGCGACCCTGGTGCGGCCGGGTACGGGTATGGGTAAGGAATCAAAACCCGTTAGCGACCTCTGCCATATATACATTCTCATTAAAGTTCCGCACGACTTTATCAGCTGTGAAAATCACTTTACATGAATACACACACGAGCTGTACTACCTGGCTTCACCCAGTGGCGATGTTCACACACCGCACCAGTTACTCGTTTGAGGCTGAGTCGACCTAGGGAGGCCCAGGAGCGGTTGAAATAATCGTCACCGGCGGTGGCCGTGAGCGGGAATCGAACTCGGGACGCCGCGTTCATAGCGTGGCACGCTAACCACTACACTACATTGCGTTACGCTTCCACATGCGCGGGTCACGTGACAGATTTGACGTCACAGCTCACTTGCCGTGCAAAAAATAAATGCATTATTGAGCTCCCCCCCCAAAAAAAGTGTATTTTATAATGCCTGCATGGTGTACAGTCTGGAAAGTAGCCACATGGCTAATTTCCAGTTTGTTGCATGTCGGGAAGTACGCTAAACATTTTGAACAAACACACACAATTACAACTTTGCCTTTGATATAGATGGAGATTACGTTTGCACTCAATTACCTTGTGAAAAATTGTCCGAAGTCATTTGCTTATGCCTCAACTTAAAGACACTCCAATATGCACACACAATGTATGACACTGGTGCACCGGCTTACCACAAGGAGAAGTGTTCGCACTTTCCTAAGCTCTTGTTTTGCTTCTTCAGAAGACACATTTAAAGAAATCAGCTGACATAACGCACTTTCTGCCTCTCTGTAACGCTGTCAAATTAACAAACACAACACGTGTTTAGTCAGAAACTTACATGCGCAATGGAAGGTCAGTAGGCATGTAACAATTAAATAAATGCATGCATACAATTGATGGACTTATTTGAATGCACACAGTACAAGACAGAACATGAGAAAATCCAAAGGAGAAATAAAGTAATTTTATCCTTGAATTGAATTGCAACACCTGTTCCTGACGATTCATATAATGGTGGGGGGGTGAGTAACTCCACGACTTACTGAGCAATTGCAACGGACAATTTGAACAAAGCTAAATACTCCACAGGCTGTTTTTCTTCTGCAGGGTCGAGAGAAAGTGTGAACCCCTTCGGATTTTCACATCTTTTACATATTTCAAACCTAAAATGTTATTAGATCTTAATCTAAGTCCTAATAATAACAACGATAACACGATTAAACAAATGAAACATAAAACGTGATATTTGTTTTCGATTTAAAGCTTTCGTGACTGCAGGGATTCCTCTTCTTGGTTCTTTCGGTAAAGTCACGTAGAAGGGAAGTAATAAAATAATAAAAATAAAACATAATAAAATAATTCTCACGACGTTTCGGCCACAACGAAAGCATTTTAAGTTAAATATGAAAAAAATTTCCTACAAAGTGTAAAGTTATGGAAAATTTTTTCACGAAAATAAATTGTCACGCACAACGAGTCTGTGTGCAAAATATCAGCTTGATTGGATCACGGGAAGTGGGTTAAAAACGACCGAAAGATTTGCACGGTCGTAAGCGCGCAAGCAAGCAAGCGAACTTAATATAAAGGATTTTAAAATAAATATTAACTTGATAAACGAGCGACGTCTTGCAATACGAGCAGTACATATAGTATACGCTTTGTCACGTGATCACGACTGATAAACAACGAGTGCTTTGATATACGAGTGCTTTGGATTACAAACGATTTATGCTCGCAATCCAAGGTTTTACTGTAATTAGTCCTTTATCTTTAAAAAGCCAGTCAACGGTGTAATGCAAATTGCACGTGAACTGTCAAAGATTACAAACACAGCAACCTTACCTTCAGTCCAATGCAAGCCCGCGCTTGTCTGAAGTATCCCCGGGGCCATGTTGGGTTTAGATATATAGCGATCTCCGCATCGAACAAGGCATCAGTGTACAATCCAAGATGTTCCAAACAAAATGACCGATTTCCATAAAATCTGGTGAATAATGACACAGATGAGAAATCAAATCCAATTGACAGACCATCTTTAGAATTCGATTGCTCCGAATTGAACTAGGCCATGTGGATAAGACACTCTTGAAATCACACTGAACGTTGACGGAAAAAATGTCTGCGTCTGATTGGAAACATGTAGGTAACAGATCAACACGTTAAAAAATTAACCCGTAAAAACAAAGTTTTTCACTATAAATCCTTTATACGCGTGGCATCGGTTTTATTTTATTATTCATTTCTGTTATTCTTGAGTAAGAGTTCCATTTTTATCACATTGCTATTTTAAATTAAATATGAAATTTTTTTTCCTAAAAAGTAGCAAATTTTGGAAAAAAATTTCACGAAAATAAATTGTCACGCACAACGAGTCTGTGTGCAAAATGTCAGCTCGATTGGCTCACGGGAAGTGGGTTAAAAACGACCGAAAAATGTGCACGGTCGTAAGCGCGCAAGCAAGCAAGCGAGTGAACTTAATATAAAGGATTTAAAAATGTCTGCATCTGATTGGAAACATGTAGGTAACAGATCAACACGTTAAAAAGTTACACGTTGACAAGGTTGTTATCCGTCTTTGTGGAAGAGGTACGCAGATGACACATTCGTCATCTGGCCACATGGCCTACCAGCTCTGAACCAATTCCTCAACCACATTAATTACATACACCCAGCCATCACATTCACCATTGAGGTGGAAAAGTATGGCAAGTTACCATTCTTGGATGTATATTCTTAGGTTTTTTACCTACGTGACTTTACCGAAAAAACATAAGAATATGAATCCTTGCAGTCACGAAAGCTTCAAATCTAGAATTCTTGGATGTTTTAATCGAAAAGAGAACTGATGGCTCAATGGGACACCCTGTCTACAGCAAAGCCGCCCATACGGATGCTTATCTAAAACCTGACTCCCACCACCATCCATCCAAAAGAATTCCCTTATCAAAACGCTACACCATAGAGCTCCATGTATCTCCGACCATCATCACCGAGCCAGTGAACTTTATCACGTACACCAAGCTCTCAAGCTGAATGAATATTCGGACCACACAATCCGTAAAGCGTTCACCCCAAACGTTGGGAAAGAACCATCAAAACCATCACCTTGCCATACATAGCAGGGGTCACCAAAATATTTCCTAAATCTTGAGCAAACACAAGATCCAGGCTCCATTTAACTCTACGTCAAATTCGTAATCTGATCCCATCTGTGAAGGATATGCAGTAATTCTAGATTTGAAGCTTTCGTGACTGCAAGGATTCATATTCTTGGTTTTTTCGGTAAAGTCACCATGTAGGTAAAAAATTAAAATTAATAAAATTAAAATAAAATAAAAATCACGACGTTTCGGAGGCAACACAAGTTCATACAGCCGTAGGCTTGAGGTGAAGACGGAAGCTTGTGTTGCCTCCGAAACGTCGTGATTTTTATTTTATTTTACTTTTATAATTTTATTTTTTACCTACCTGGTGACTTTACCGAAAAAACCAAGAATATGGATATGCAGTACCCTGGCGTCTCGGACCGTGTCCGTGAGCATGAGGCGGATCTGAAACACGGCAGGACCAACGCTCGGCCGTGGCGATCATTTTTCAATGCGGTGGGCTCAACGATCTCTAATGAGGTACTTTGTACGCGCACTGGCTATCAACAAAGATTTGTTCATGGCCATCCATATATACAGACACAGTTTCAACCGAGAGGATGGGTACAAACTCGCAATCATTGGAAAGACGTCATCGAGCAGTTTAAGTCGTAANTCGCTTGTGTTCCCTCCGCAACTTTATCAGCAACATTTTGCCTTTAGAATGCATTATGCCTGTCACACACACACACGACGTTGAACTGCCAAGCTACTTTCCATCAACTCAAATTGGCTGTATAGAAGTGTTTAATGCTCATGGATGTTAATATAGTATTCAAATTTTGCTTTAAAAATTGTCAAGTTAACTATGAGATCATAATCAACGTTGTTGGGTTTAGATGGCGTTATTTATAAATGTGTCGTAACCCTACCACCCGGCAACAAAAGTGTCACGTTGACAAAGACAAATCAGTTTGCTTAGCCCANCGGTTGTTGAAGCATGAAGCCACAACATTTACAAGTTTTGAGTGCACGACGTTGCTGGTAATTGATCCACATCATCGGGCATTCGCCAGAGGTGAGGCTCTGCTGTGTCTCCCGTTCTTATATAGAGCAGCAGCAGCAGGATGACGTACATCATTAACTATCAACTCATTGATTATGAATATTGGTCGCGAAAGCCACGTGTTAAACTACACACGGGATTGATACCGATGATTCGCGGACATAAGCTAATTGCTTCGGTAAATTCTTGTCAATGGCTTCTGCATAACTCTGTGTTCTGACCAAGCGATTACCTTGTATGTTTTGGAACAAGAAGAAGTTGCAAGTTAACATTTGTAGTAAGTATACTAATCATACTATTTCCCTTATCCCCTCCCTTTGATGTGCTAATCCTGCATAATGCACGGGCATAAGTAGCACTAATCACATACCTGCATTTCCCATATCCCCTCCCTTTGATGCTGCTAATCCTGCATAATGCACGGGCATAAGTAGTACTAATCACATACCTGCATTTCCCATAAATATGCTAAATTCCTCTTGATATGCAAATTCTTTTTTCAAGGCGCCCAACCTATATATACACGCTCCAAGCTCGTGTGCTGTTTCATTCAGACCTGTCGCCTCGACAGACCTGGTTTTCACCTGAGGACGGCTACTTGCGTTGTGGCCGAAACGTCGTGAGAATTATTTATTATTTTATTTTATTATTTATTACTTCCCTTCTACGTGACTTTACCGAAAGAACCAAGANTTGTAGGCCACGACAATATAAAAATAAATGTTCCAAGATCTGCGTCTATCACAATAAATAAGCAATGTCCTTTCCCATGACGGTATGTCTCTCGCCCTGAAGAAACGACACCGGCAATGGTGCACCCCATCAAGTGGTCGTGTTGCTGAAACCTTTAAAGAAGGCGCTACGTTCTAAATAACATTAATGCGAGCCGTACTTCAACTTGCACATGTCTTATTATTTTATTGTTCCCTTCTAGTGAGCTTTACNGAAAGTAAATCCGATAATTGTTGTACCCTTTTATCTGGCAAAAAACTGACACCTTTTTGTACAAGGAGTCGTGTTTCATAGAACAAATACCTAGTCGTAGCAAACAAAACTCTGATAGTGCACTGTTTTTGATTGGTACCTCCTTAGGCGTCACATTATCAGAGTTATGTTTTTTGTTTGCATTATGACTGCAGGCATTGTGGTTATGCAAACATGACTCCTTGTAAAAAAAAAAGGTGTCAGTTTTGTTGCCAGATAGAAGGGTAAAAACCAATTATCATATTTTTTACTGGCAAATGAGGTCCAATGGTGTAGATGAACCTTACTTGCAATCTTGATGCTGCATCGAGCAAACGTGTCAGGACGTGGTTCCTGGGTCCAGCGCTGGCGGGAGCCTACGGGGAGAGCAAGCGGTGCAGTTAGTGCAGCTCGCTCAGGATGACAACAACAGACGAAGTAGCATTACGCACGAGATTAGATTAAGAAGCACACGTCATTGACAGAAAGAGCGAGTGGGAAAACAACACCGACCAAATAATACGCAGTGTAATCGTGGATGGACAGACATTTCTGGGTGATTATAGTCGGTAATTTGCTCGTTTGAAAAGCGCTTGTCGGCATTGATCAATAACGTGAAGAGGACAACGGAGGCTTTGAAGTTGTGAACCTGATCTCATTCTTATACGACCTTGTAGACATATTTGTGTTGGTCACTCATGGTGACGTCACTCCACATAGACACGCCCCAGGTGACGTCACTCCACATGAGGACCCCCCCGTGTGACGTCACTCGTGGTGACGTCACTCCACATGAGGCCCCCGCCCCCATGTGACGTCACTCCACATGGCCCGCCCCAGGTGACGTCACTCCACATGGACACCCCTCCGCCCCATTCACGACAATTAGCGGCTAGCGCCACATCAACTCCATTGGGCTGTAACGGCGCTAGACGAACGCACCTCTCCGTCGTCGTCTTCCGCTTCTCGTGCCGTTCTTTCCTTCCTTTCTCTTGCCGCTTTCTCTCCCTCCGCCTCTGCGGACAGTCGAGAAGTTTTTATGTGAAAAAAATAACGGCGCCCGTTTATGTAAACAGGTCCCTGCGGGGTGGGCTGGTAGGAACGAACAAATGAATGGCTATAATAAAATGAAATGGCGGGGTACGATACGAAGGGAGAGTTTGAGGCCTAGTTCTAGGCTTTAGGCCTAGCTGTAGGCTTTAGGCCGCTGTGAGTTAATTTTTAATTTAAATGTTTTAATTAAAAACTATCTCAGGAAATTATAAGGGAATGTTACACTTGTTTAGCCAGGAAAGCCTCACTGAGTCTAAAGGTTTTTGTAGGGTCCTGCCAAGTGTTTGCGGTAGGGGCGATGTTGCTACACCTAATCGGACATCGGACGGACGGATGATATAATCTATTGTAGGCTGGTTCACCTCGTTCCTACCAGTATTATTGTAGATAGAAGGCAAGGCCGGCTTCAAATACTTGTGTGTGTTAATTACAGATAAATTGTATATAAACAGTAAAGCTTCAAAAACAAAAAAGCATCGACACTTAAGTAAATGCATTACGCATTTATATTTCCAAACAATTATGTAGAAAAAAAATATCCTACGTGAATAACATTCTTTAATACAAACTTAATTTGTAGCTTTCGTGACTGCGGGAATTATTCTTTGGTTCTTTCGGTAAAGTCACGTATAAGGCCTCGACACAGAGGCATAGTTTCTCTGTGTGCCTATGTTAGCTCTCTCTCTCTATGTTGCGTGTCTCTCTGTGTGTCTCTGTGTGTCTCTGTGTTTTCTCTCTCTGTGTATCTCTGATATATGTCTGCTTATATGTCTGTCTGTGTGTCTATGTTGTGTGTCTCTGTGTGTCTCTGTGTGTCTCTGTGTGTCTCTCTCTATGTATCTCTGTGATGTCTGTCTCTGCTTATATGTCTGTCTGTGTGTCTATGTTGTGTCTCTCTCTGTGTGTGTCTGTGTGTCTCTCTCTATGTATCTCTGTGATATCTGTCTGCTTATATGTCTGTCTGTGTGTCTATGTTGTGTGTCTCTCTCTGTGTGTCTCTGTGTGTCTCTCTCTATGTATCTCTGTGATGTCTGTCTGCTTATATGTCTGTCTGTGTGTCTATGTTGTGTGTCTCTCTGTGTGTCTCTGTGTGTCTCTGTGTTGTCTCTCTCTCTGTGATATCTGTCTGCTTATATGTCTGTCTAGATGTCTCTGGTTCTGTGTTTTATCTCTCTCTCAAATGTAGCATTCTCAGGAAGAACGTAATCAACCAGGTAGGGTGTTGACTGTTATGTTATCCGACTCTCTGTTGTATAACATTACATTTATAAGTATACTAGATTTGTGTTTCTATTTCATTATACCTGATGACGATTGCTTGTGTTGCAATCGAAAGTCGTATGCAATTATTAAATGTATTATTTTATCTTTATACGTCACTTTACCGAAAGAACCAAAGAGTCCTTCTGTGTTGTTATTTACTCAGATGGTGAACGACATTTACTGCAAGGGAATTTACTCTGTCCGTAACACAATTGTATTTCAGGTGGAGTTATTTGCAGAGAATGTTTTCTGTATTCATTGGTTTTATCTGGTTTGACAATTCGTTTTAAACATGGGACCCGAATGTAACCAGGAGGTACGCATAACTTCAGATGCAAAGCAAAAACACTTGACCGCACCTTTGAAAACAAATCTTCCAATGATATAAACATGCTTTACATTGCATAAAGGACACCTAAGGATATATGGTTCATGATACATCTGCAAAACAAACCTTCTGTTTAGTCTCAGTCTTCGTTTTTGCATTTTCCTCTTCCTGTAAAAGATCTGCTGCATTATGATTTGCTTCCTGTATGTAAACACCAGACAATGATTCATCACCATCATAGCAATGACATAGCTACACATTGTTCCGTGTTGAAATGGTTTTACACAAAAGCAAGGTTTAGCTGAAAACCACTTAAGAGGGCTTCATGTTGTGAAGTTTCTCCATTGCAGGCTATGAACTAAGAAAATATTATTCATGCACTACCCCCTCCCCGTTAGTTAGTTTCAAGACAAACCCATTATCGCACACGGAAAAAATTAACCCGTAAAAACAAAGTTTTTCACTATAAATCCTTTATATGCGTGGCGGCTAGAGTCCTCTCGTCTCTGGCTTGAGATGGCTGCCACCTATGGGTCAGATGATTGCCTGCCACCATTAAGCAATTGGAATTAAATATAATTAATTTTTTGCGACCCTAAAAAGTGTAAAAAAATTTGGAAAAAAATTTTCACGAAAATAAATTGTCACGCACAACGAGTCTGTGTGCAAAATGTCAGCTCGATTGGATCACGGGAAGTGGGTTAAAAAACGACCGAAAGATTTGCACGGTCGTAAGCGCGCAAGCAAGCAAGAAGTGAACTTAATATAAAGGATTTAAAAATAAAAACCATAAATATGGCGACGTTAGCTACGTACCTCGACTGACTCTGCACGTCCCGTGTGAGTTGTGGAGGTGCTGCTGCTGCTGGCTTGCGTGCCATGGCAGGGTTCACGGCTGCTCTGGCAGGGATAGGCCTGGGTTCGTGAACCCCGCTTGGGTTCAACAGGTCATCCACATTGCCGTCATCCGAGATGCAAAACTGTCTCGATCTCCATTGGAGAATACTGTCAAGGGTGGGATTGGCGGTGGTGAAATGTTCAAAGTTCAGTTGAAATTAATACACATGCGGTATACAGGCACACGTATGCCAGCCCGTTGAGATTCGCATGTAATTCATATCAAGTATCCTGCCTATGAGCTACAAGGCATTACATTCCAAAGACTTAATTCTATGGGAATTCAAATGTTCAAACTGAAAAATATTTGGTCATTGGCTGTTGGTGACAAGGTCCACAAACAGCAAACATAAATTTAAATGACGTACACTGGAAAGCATTTCCACAAAGCATGTATACAAACTTCCAGAAATCTCATGCATTGTAAGACTTCAAATGCCTACTGTGTGAATGTGACTCAAACACAACCACATTCTTATTTACAAAGAAACCACAAGTGTTTGTCAACTTTAATATTTTTTTACAATGATGTTTTTTTTACTTGTGCAGCCCACTGTCAATGGATTCCCTTGATTGTTTTTGTATTCAGGCAATCTCCCACTGCACGAACATAATTACTTCTAAAACAAATACAGGTGGTAACAAACAACAAAACATAGTCTATTCCAAATATCCAAATACATAAAATTTGATTTAAAGCTTTCGTGACTGCAGGGATTCATATTTCTTGGTTATTTCGGTAAAGTCACGTAGAAGGGAAATAATAAAAATAGAAAACCAACAAAAATGCTCACGACGTTTCGACTGCAACACAAGAAATCATCATCAAATGTGAAATCAAAAGCAAGAAAATTAGAAAAAAATTTACCCGTAAAAACAAAGTTTTTCACTATAAATCCTTTATATGCGTGGCATCGGTTTTATTTTATTATTCATTTCTGTTTTTCTTGAGTAAGAGTTTCATTTTTATCACATTGGTATTATAAGGGAAGTCGTATATAAGGATTATAAGGTTTTCAGTTTTTGTATGATTGTTTATATTGTACATTTTTGTTTTTTTCTTGAATAATTTCTGTGTATAGGAAAAATATACGATTGTGTTAGTGAATTTTTTTTTTCCTAAAAAGTGGAAAATTTTGGAAAAAATGTTTCAAGAAAATAAATTGTCACGCACAACGAGTCTGTGTCCAAAATATCAGCTCGATTGGATCACGGGAAGTGGGTTAAAAAACGACCGAAAGATTTGCACGGTCGTAAGCGCGCAAGCAAGCGAGCGAACTTAATATAAAGGATTTAAATAAAAAACGACCGAAAGATTTGCACGGTCGTAAGCGCGCAAGCAAGCGAACTTAATATAAAGGATTTAAAAAGTGTCGGTTTGTCCCAACGTCAGCACCACGGACAGCGATTTCCCTTCTACGTGACTTTACCGAAAGAACGAAGAATATCCAAATACATAGTTTAGGAATTTAGAAGAATACTATAGTTTTATAATAAACTGTATACATTAGCAAGTATTGTTCTTACATTTTTAAGGAGCAAGAAAGTTCATTTGGCCCTTGGCACAGAACATGAATCGTGTGGCAAATAGATTTTGACCGAGGTCTTTCTGGATCGATTTTTCAAAATTTGCTTCGCATGTCGGGTCATTAGATTATTAAGAGAAAAACATAATAATCATTGAGCTGGTAGTGTACATGATTCTTTGTTTGTTTGTTCACTCACCAAAACGCTGACGATGAAATGGGAATCCACCCATAGCTCCAAAAAACATCACGTTCAATAAATCCAGTATGTCCTCCTGAAGAAGGTACATCATACGAGACGATAACATTGACTGATCAACCACAACACGTTTTTAAAAAAATTACGATATTAGAGTATAAGTGTGCATTACACGCATTCACATTCATTTTATCGGTGGCTTACCAAGCTCATGTGAGCCTCCGTTTTCTCCGCAGCAAGGAGTTGGTATGCTCCTGTAGCTTGCTGAAATCTCTATATTGTACAAAAGGAAATTTAAGTTTTGACAGAGGTTGAACACCTTCGACGAAACGATGTGCATTATTCCACGTTGTGTTCAGCTTTCGCAACTTGTGGGATTGAACAACGTCAATGTCTGTCAAGTGCGTCAGGGGCTTGGCAGCCTGTGATTGTGACACCACAGAGGTCGCACACGGGATTTGATTCGATAATTGTTTTTTCCCCTTCTATCTGGCAACAAAACTGACACCTTTTTACAAGGAGTCCTGTTTGCATAGACCACAATACCTGCAGTCATGATAAAAAAACACAACTCTGATAATGTATGCACTGTCCTTGAAGTTGAATGGTCCACACCCAAGACAGCTTTCCTTAGAGCCTAGTCTCACATGGGTTGGACCAGATACGCCAAAAGGCGCACAACTCAAAGACAACGCACCATCAGAGTATGAGAGCTCGGTGTAAGCATTTACACCATTGGAACCTCATTTGCCAGTAAAAAATATATTTGGTTTTTTACCCTTTAATCTGGCAACAAAACTGACACCTTTTTTACAAGGAGTCGTGTTTGTATAGACCACAATACCTGCAGTCATAATGCAAGTAACTTGGGTTGCTCGGTCAATGGCCAGGATCAACGGCGGCGTGGTGTATTCCGCAAATATGCCGACTGTGAGGGCGGGCACAAGCCGGCGTGAGTAGGTGAAACGTTGAGTTTTATAAGGGCACCACGGGGTGACCAGCCCTCTCCACCCAGCCCCACCCTCCCCACCCAGCCCTCCCTACCCAGCCCTCCCCACCCAGCCCACCCTCCCCACCCAGCCGCTCCCACCCAGCCCTCCCACCCTCCCTCCCACCCAGCCCCTCCCCACCCTCCCACCCAGCCCTCCTCTCCCACGCAGCCCTCCCCACCCTCCCACCCAGCCCTCCCACCCTCCCACCCAGCCCCTCCCTGCACGACGGACACAATAATCTCCTGTGGGCTGGTGTAACCAGGCGGTCCCTACCAGTATCAATGTACAATGCTCAAAGTGCACAAATATGACAACGATGCTGCTATTTAGAACCAGTACAATGCTGTTCAATTGTATTTCACTCAGCATGAGTGAACCATCAGAAAATGTCAAATACTAGCAGCATACGTTCCATCACATTAACATCAAATATACCAAGCACCCTTGCTACTCACAATGGTAGCAGTGTCACTGCTGTGATTATTCTTATCTGAATGCCATTCCAGGGCAAACTTCTTGTATGCGGATTTAATTTCTGCTTCAGGGGCTCCTGTGAAAGATAACAAGCTTCCATTAAACACGTGGCACAAAAACACCGCTCAATTACATACATTGACAGATCGTAAAATGGCACATTTGTACATTTCCATTGGATTTTTCTTACGTTTATTCTTTTCAAGATCTAATCTACACAACAGCCATAAAGCTCATTTTCAAAGATGTCCAGAATGCCACAACAACAACACGAGTGCAAAGCATTGTACAGGAAATGTAAACAAATCACTTTAAAAAATAAATATGCACAATACAAGCAAACTATTTTTAAATCCTTTATATTAAGTTCACTTGCTTGCGCGCTTACGACCGTGCAAATCTTTCGGTCGTTTTTTAACCACTTCCCGTGATCCAATCGAGCTGACATTTTCCACAGACTCGTTGTGCGTGCCCTAGTCTGTAAGCTACCTGGGGGACCTTTGTCTGTGTTGCTACTCGCGACTAACAGCACTTGCCCTGCAGTCTGCCAAGCTACCTGGGGGACCTTTGTCTGTGTCCACGCGACTCACCATGGGAAGTCCCAGCGCCGTGTAGGCCTCTTGCGGGTCAAGCTCATGTCGGATACCAACAACACACAAACAACAACACAACAACAACACAACAACAACAACACTCACTACACCACCACTCACACACTCTCTACTATATACTAGTAGTGTACAACAACAACAAAACAACAACACAACACTCACCACAACACAACAACAACACAACAACACAACAACAACACAAACAACAACCACCACCTCCTCCGACACTAACCACGCCGAGCGCCGCAGGAGCATCACGTGACTCGGAAACGCCGCTCTCTGATTGGTCGCTGGCAAAAGTATCAGAGACGTCCGCTGATTGGTTCAACGCCGACCACGCCCCTCACACCACGCGGCTTCCCATTGGCTGCTTGACAATTAATTAAAGAAGACTTCCGGCCTATTTAATTAATTGGCCGTTTGGCAATTAATTAAACGTTTAATCAATTACTTAATTAATTAAACGGCTAATTATTTATTTAATTAATTGGCGTTTAATTAATTATTTGTGGGGTGGTGTGAGGGTTGTGGTGGGGGGGGTGGTGGGGTTGTGGTGGAGTGTGGTGGTGGGGTTGTGGTGAGGGTTGTGGTNGGGGGGTTGTGGTGGGGGGGGTTGTGGTGGGGTTGTGGTGAGGGTTGTGGTGGGGGGTTGTGGTGNGGGTGGTNGGGGTGGTNGGTGTTGTGGTTGTGGGAGAGCTGACAAACTCCAACTCTACGGGCGTCAGGATCGGGATTCGAACCCACGCCCTGCACCGTCACGAGCGTTTACATTTGGGAGTGTTGCGAGGGGGGGGGTCACCGATCTACGCCACACACACGGACACTCACACAGACACACAGACACACACACTCACTCACACACACGGACACTGTCAGGAGTCCACGCTCGCTGCAGCGCCCTCTCCTGGCCGTGCAGGGCACGGCACCTCGGCGTCCAAGCGACGAGACTCTCACATCTGTGCGATCAGGCCAAGCCCCGCGCTCGCCACAGCGCTGCGGGTGACAGGCGCGCGTCACCACGTGGTTGTCGTTGAACTGCAGCATTCAGTGCAAGTCAACTGTGGACCGGTTGTGGTGTACAATTTATACGTAAATATATAAGCACACGACTTCATTTATCTGTGACGAACGCTGCACGTTCCGTCGCTTTCATGCAGGGGGCGCTGCAAACCTACGCGCCCCCTGCATGAACGACGGAGGCGCAGGGCCAGACGTTCGATCGCGTTGGAATCGATCTGCAGACGGCGGTCTTCTGGCACGGCCAACTCTGTGTCGCCTCATCTCCACCCGCGATTCCAACCAGGTGAAAGTCCACATCAAACAGAATCCCCGGCAAGGCCATCTACTTCACGACGAGAGAAATTCACACGAAATGTCGTTTTCAATGAAGTCTTCCAGATGTAAAATAACAAGCTTTTAATGAAGAAATACAATTATCAATTTCAAAACATAATACAATTCAAAGTTGTTTCATTTTAAAACTTCAAAACGGAGCATGGGGAGCTTGTGTGGATGCGTCGCTCGTGTGCAATTCTTTTTGTAACTTTCCAATCAGCAATGACCATTTCTTGTCCTAATTCGACAAAATCTACGTCAACACGTAATACAAAATTATAATTCGTGTTGTAGAGAATGTTCCTCCTTTTCGTGTAACTTTTAAGCGGTATGCCTTGTAACTGATGAATGATCCGAGTGTGCTCGCTATTTCAAAGACAATGAGTTGCTCCAGAGGGAGATTCTTCCTGAAACACAAAAATACCCTTTGACCTGTATCACAAGCACAATGAGTCTCACCTGAGTTATCTGTACAGGTTACTTGCAAAACACACACTGTGTCCTAACATCACTTATTCAATGTTTGACCCTTATAGACAAAAGGTTACATGTACGCACACCATCAGACAAGTATTCAGTCTAAATTATTGACAGGCATATGAACAAAATTGAATGACTGCACTGAAATATGCTTTATTAGTTTACATCCTATTAAGAAGCTAATTTAAACAAGTAAACCCGTAAAAACAAAGTTTTTCACTCTAAATCCTTTATATGCGTGGCGGCTAGAGTCCTCTCGTCCTCTGGCTTGAGATGGCTGCCACCTATGGGTCAGATGATTGTCTGCCACCATTAAGCAATTGGTAATTAAATATTTAATTTGTTTTCCCTAAACAGTGTAAAATTTTGGATTTTTTTTCACGAAAATTGTCACACACAACGGTCTGTGTGGAAAATGTCAGCTCGATTGGATCACGGGAAGTGGGTTAAAAACGAGCGAAAGATTTGCACGGTCCTAAGCAAGCAAGCGAACTTAATATAAAGGATTTAAAAATATATTCGCCTGTGGAGGATGCGGGGATCAATCCCGCGACCTTTGGCATGGAAGCGAAGGCGCTACCAACTGCGCTACTCCGCCACGGCCTGTGGAGGGGTTACGCTCTGGGCTCTTACACTCTGACGTTCAGCCAAAGCCATGAATGCGCTCTATTTGAATATATGTAAAATAANTTTTTACCTAAAAATGTAAAATTTTGGGAATTTTTTTTCACGACGAGTCTGTGTGGAAAATGTCAGCTCGATTGGATCACAGGAAGTGGGTTAAAAAACGACCGAAAGATTTGCACGGTCCTAAGCAAGCAAGCAAGCACGCAAACTTAATATAAAGGATTTAAAAAATACGCACCGTCTGCTTAACAGTGTATGTACAACATACTAATGCGCCAATCAAAACGAGTCGGCCATTGCATGCTGACATCTGGGTCAAAATGTAGCAAATTCTAAACATTACCTACAAACTCCACAACTGAGATGCCACGTCAACCATCGCCCCTACTGACAGGCTCTTGTCCACACGCAGGCCGGTGCAGGGCCACCACCTTGTGCCACACAGGGGCAGCTGCCACTTGGGGTGTTTCGAGTGTTTGAGACGAGATACGATGCAAAACTCAGAGTTGCCGAGGCGATTAAGCAAGCACCATATGAATGCAATTATGAGAACATAGTGAATGCTTGGGGCTTGTTGGCTCTCGCTCCTGGTTAGAGATCTACCCAACACACAGGTCCACAAAGACTGGCCGCTCTTACCCTGCAGGTTGAACCTAGGAACTGAGTGTTCAACTTCACATTCTTGTCATTAAAGGCCTGTGACAAAGGTGCATCTATTGGAGCGACATTGTCTCTGGCTTAAACATCTACCGGGTCTCCATTTGACTTCGTGTTGTCTCGGAGGAAGTCCACCCACACCTCCACTTCCACAAACTGCTGGGAGTTGCCTCGCTCTGCCTCAGTCAGAATTCTCCTCCTGCTTCACGTTGCCTCCATCGATGTGAAGGTCCATTTGGAGTTGAATCTTCATCTTCACATTTTACCTTCACTTCTTCGCTCTTCACCATCACTTCTTCACATTCCACTTCACCTTTCAATTCACCTCGATACCTTTAAGTGTCCAAGCTGGATTTTCTCCGTTCTTGTTTGATGAGATGGGCTCATTGCGCACTTTGACTTTCACAAGCTTTCAGACTCCACTCTTGGATCTTTGATGCTTGTGTCTCTGGTGTACTGAAGATGTGATGACTGTGCAAACGCCTTCCCGCATGGAGTGCACTTGAAGGGTTTCTCTCCCGTGTGTGTTCTCTGTGTTCTACAAGAGTAGATGAATGTGCAAACGCCTTCCCACACACACTGCACTTGAAGGGTTTCTCTCCTGTGTGAGTTCTCTGGTGCCGTGTCAAGTTTGCAGTAGAATCCGTGCTGTATGCACACCGGTCGCATTGATGCCTTGTTGCACCGAGCTGCGCCGAGTGCCTTTGCTCCATCAGACCAATTCTGCAGAGGAAGCAACACCATCTACACGTCAGTATCGAGCACAGAGGAATGCATATACACAGTCACACGTGTCTTACACGTCTATACTTATTCATATATTTATGATGCAGTGAAAAAGTTTCCCAAATTCATCACACGGGCTGTTATGGCACACAATGAGAGGGTGAATGGTCATAAATATGCCTGGAAGCCCTCTATCTTCAAAATGAATGTGAACCAAAACTCCGAGCACACAATTTCGGCTGTCTGGCTACAAAAGAAATATTTATAAGAGCTAAATTCGGCTGACATAGCAAAGGGTGTTGAAACAATCTATTTGTGTTATGCAGAAATGCGTAAATTAATACTGGTAGGAACCTCCTGGTTACACCAGCCCACAGGGATTGTTGTGTCCGTCGTGAAGGGAGGGGCTGGGTGGGGAGGGGCTGGTCACCCCGTGGTGCCCTTATAAAACTCAACGTTTCACCTACTCACGCCGGCTTGTGCCCGCCCTCACAGTCGGGCATATTTGCGGAATACACCACGCCGCCGTTGACCCTGCAGGCCATTGACCGAGCAACCCGACGTTCCTACCAGCTCCTGTGAGGGCGGGTATAAGCCGCGTGAGTAGATTAAACGTTGAGTTTTATAAGGGCACCACGGGGTGACCAGCCCTCCCACCCANCCCTCCCACCCAGCCCACCCCTCCCATCTGGATGCACGACGGACGGACACAATAATCCCTGTGGGCTGGTGGAACCAGGAGGTTTCTAGCGGTGACATTAATGCGCGTCACTCCACCAAGTAACGAATGGAGAATCAACCGACACAGCCGAGGCGCTCCCGTGTCTCTCCTCTCCCCGTGGCGGCGGCGGATTTACCTCCTGNCCCCCCCCCCCCGCGGTGCCCCCTCCACTCGTTCAGAGTGAACAGCGGCACGCGGCGCTGAGCGCCTGTGACCCACAGACACCGACTCGCGGTGCCGCGTCCAGAGTGAACAGCGCCACGTGTTGACGAGCCTCGCCTTGTTGTTGTTGGCAGGTCGCTTCTGAAAACGAGAGCGGTATAGCAGCTCAAGCGGGCTTGGGCTGATAAAAACATGAAAAAAACTGCGTTAATATCTACAGTGAACCAAAGTTACAGAGTAGCGAGCCGCGTGAAGACAAATTTATCTTGAGCGAGAGAATTAAACTTGAACGCCATCAGGCGAGGGCAGGAGGCAAGGCCCGCGGGCAAAGTTCCAATCTGGACATCGATTCCAACACTCGCTGCTACTCATTGACATCCCTGAGAGAGAGAAACAGCGAGGCTCTACCTTGGTACACAATAACAACACCACAACAACAACACAACACAACACCACAACGATGAGAAATTCTCACCTCGGAGTTCAGTAAGCACGCAGCTGCAGCGGCAGCTTCCTGTTACCTCGTGACGTCACGCGGCAGCAGCAAGTGACATGACGTCACTTTCGGGTTACAAGCCACGCTCCGCCACAACGAGCGACCCCGTAACTGAATAAATTAGAGCGTGAATACATTAAATGATATTTGTGACGATGTGTGACGAGGGGGGGGGTTTGAGAAATGTGACGTCACATCAAAATGCGCAACTTTTTAAATAAATAGACGACACGTTCTACTTAATTAAATAGACTTTGTAATAAATGTTTTCCCTACATCAGAGTGCAGCGCCACATTAAATACGCACTACACAATGACAATAGTTTAAAGCGATTTGAAGCATTTTTTTGGGGGGGGCAGAGCTTTGTGACGTCATATATGAGGGGGGGTCTCACTTTTTATGACGCCGTGTGACGAAGGGGGGGGGGGTCAAAAATCGTCCAAAATCTCGTGACATTGCAGATTCCACCCGCGTGCAAGATGTGTCTTCGCTATCTAACCTGCGGCAAGTTGTCGGCACTGCTACGCAACGTGTCTTCTCCCCCCGCCGCCTTCAGCGCGCTCAAGTGCGGTGACACGACCCCGCGACCTGCACGCCATAGGGAGGTCCTCATCCAAGCGACGCTTGACCACAGGTCTGCCCTTGTCACTGCCTGTGGCGTCACACTCAGCATGCGTGCCAATGTTGGCACGTCACGTCACCGTGTGACCAACACGAGCCCACTGTTGCACGTCTACAGGGTCGTTGTGCTGTACTGCTCTAGTCGTGACTGACTGGGGTGTATTGGCTTGTACTGATTGAGTGATGGCTCAGTGTGGTTCACGGTTTTGTTTTTCTTGTTGTAAGTGACACATTGCGCAATGCATTCAGCCGCAGTGAAGAAGCTATTTTCAGAACGGATGAAATGCCGCTCGCTAGAACGCTCAGTCTGAACGTTGCTTTTGAAAGATGCCCATCCGTGGTGCTTAAATGTCCCGGCATCTCACGGCGCCGCACATCTCACCTCGATCGCTCTCGCGGACAGATGTAGTTCTCGTTGAAGCCGAGGGGACGCGCGGTCGATCGCTGTCCCTTGGTGCTACAAGGCAGCGCAGCATCGGCCTGCCAGCGGCAAGAGTCTTCCAGTAGGGGGCGATGTTGCCCTTGGCTATTCCAACTAAGTGCACCGTTGCTTTAACTGGTGCCACGGTGGCGAGATGTTAACTTCCTTGCTTGGTGTGCAGGAGATCGTGGGTTCGATCCCAACCCTGGTGCCTGCATATTTGAGCTTGCATATCTCTCTTGCCGTGGTCGCGTGGATTTTTCTCCGGTTTGTCACTCCGCATTTAGAAACGTGCGTCTAGAGTGTTTGGCTGATAGAAATGTCCACACGACAAGCCACTTGGTGCAGCTGTCACTGGTGATGGGCAGGTCGCTCGGAGAGAGTGCTACATAGTTCAGTGGGCCTCACCTAGTAGTCTAATAAAACAATTGTTCACAGNTTTTTTTAATATATAAGAGCTAAGTAATTTACGAGCTCATTTTTACAATGTTTGATCATTTTGGACCTTGACGTCGGCACAAATGGCCAACTGCATTTTTCCAAAAACGTCACGGAATCTTTAACTGATGAGCGCCCGTACGAACGACTGCCCCAACTTACGAACCGGCTTCCATCAAGTACTTAACACAATCACTATTGACAAAAAACACCAACTCGCTATCGCTAAATTAACCGCGTAACTATGTTGTTCTGTGAGTGCACGCACGCACACGCGCGCACGCGCACGAGTAGATGTAGCTCTCAAGGGCTTGAGTCACATCGCTGCAGACGTAGCAAGATCTGAAATCTCTGTAACCCTCAAAAACGCTAAGATGCCAGCTAGCAACATCAGCAAAGATGAGCGTTTTGAATTAGCTCAATTAAAAAGAGGGATGACATTGTCATCCTCTCAGCCGACAAAGGCAATGCCACTGTCATCATGGACAAAATAGAATACAACAACAAAATTCAAGAACTACTAAACGATGGCAGCTATACAAAAATAAAAAGAGACCCACCAACAGCCTCGTCTCCAAAACCAACAACATCATTTCTGTTTCAACCGCATTAATTGATCAGACCAAACAGTTCTCGTTGAAACCTTCTGCAGCCAGGCCACCAAGATTGTACGGCTTGCCAAAGATACATAAAGAAGATACACCTCTTCGTCCCATTGTCTCTACTATCAACTNCCCCACTTACAAACTGGCTCGTTTTTTGTCCGAAATCCTACGGCCTTTCACTGGAAAAACCACCTCTGCAGTACTAAACTCTACTGACCTGGTATCGACAATCAAGGGATTGCCCTGTCCCCAGACGACCTGCTTGTCAGTTTTGATGTGGTTTCCTTGTTCACCAAGGTGCCTGTGCCTGACACCATCGCAATCATTGAAGACTTGGTTCATCAAGGACTGAATGCTGGGTACCCCCCTGGTGAGACACTCCTTAACCAATACATACTTCACCTGGAATGGAACCTTCTACAAGCAAATTGAGGGCACCCCAATGGGCTCCCCCTATCTCCGGTTGTAGCCAACATCTTCATGGAGAAATTTGAGACGGACGCCATCCAGACTGCCACTCTACGCCCGACCTTATGGAAGAGGTACGTAGACGACACTTTTGTCATCTGGCCACATGGCCGGCCTGCTCTAGACCAATTTCTCGACCACATCAATTCCATACACCCAGCCATCAGATTCACCATGGAAGTCGAAAATGATGGCAAGCTACCCTTTTTGGATGTCCTAATCAAAAGGAGACCTGATGGTTCAATGAGCCACTCTGTCTACAGGAAAGCCACCCACACGGATGCTTATCTAAAACCGGATTCCCACCACCATCCATCCCAGAAGAATTCCCTCATCAAGACTCTATATCATAGAGCCCAATGCATCTCCGACCATGAACACATTTCCAGTGAACTCAAACACGTACGCCAAGCTCTTAAGGCTAATGGTTACTCCGACTACACAATCCGCAAAGCCATCACTCCAACCATCAAGAAGGATCCTGTTGAGGAGCCTTTCAAGACCATCACCTTACCCTACATTGCTGGGGTCACAAAAAGATCTCCAAAATCCTGATTAAACACAAGATCCAGGTCCGATTCAACACAGTACATAAAATCCGTGATCTGGTACCGTCTGTAAAATATGTGGTTCCAGACATACAGTACCCTGGCGTCTACAAACTAAGTTGCCTCTGTGGTAGCAGTTACATTGGGGAAACCAAACGACATGTCTCGGACCGCATCCGTGAACATAAAGCTGACCTGAAACACGGTAGGACAAACACCTCAGCCGTGGCAGATCACTGTTACAACTCAGTGGGCTCACATGACATTGACTTCTCCAAGACAGAGGTTCTCTGCAAGCCATCTGGCTATCATGAGAGATTCGTTCATGAGGCGATCCACATATACAAACACAGAGACAATTTTAACCGAGAAGATGGATTCTGGCTTAGCAATCATTGGAAGGACGTAATAAACCATTTCGACACACATTAGGTGGGTAGATTAATACATAGTGTTATATTAAATGTATAAGGTATAGGTTGGTTTACAGCAATACAGTATATAATTTAATGTTGGCAGTATATAGTACGGTATATGCTCGTGTGATACAATAGAATAAAGTTTAGATGGAAGCATATTATATAATTTTTACGACGTAGAATTGTAATGTATTACTTGCTGTTAGTAACTCAGCTTAGTGTAGAGTATAGTAAGTATAATGATGGTGCTATGCAATTTATACTTTTGTTTTTTATGTAGTTTATACTTTAGTTTTCTACGTGGTTGTTGAGTAACTGCAGCTACATATCATTAACATTCCTTTCCTGTGTTACTGCTAATCCCTGCACCCCCCTTGGTGCTGTTGATCCTGCATAATGCATGGGCATAATATGACTTTGAAACCCCCCGCCCACCTCCTACGCATTTTCCATGTATATGCTAAATTCCTCTTCATATGCACATTCTTTTGTTAAGGCACTCTTTCTTCCACCTCCAACGCAGCTTATATATAAGCTCCTAGCTTGGCATTGTCTCATTCTTCACCTGAGGACGGCTGCTTGCGTTGTGGCCGAAACGTCGTGAGAATTGTTTTATTATGTTTTTTTTATTATTTTATTACTTCCCTTCTACGTGACTTTACCGAAAGAACCAAGAAGATGAATCCCTGCAGTCACGAAAGCTTTAAATCGAAATTCATTACTATTGCAAACAATGGTTCTTAAAAGCAACCCACAAGCCGACTGTGGAGTTGGTCGTCCTCTTGGCGATGAACCAGAGGCAGTCACTGAGCGACCGTTAGTGACAAACGTCTCCCATTGCCGTGCCGCGTGGGCTGGGGTTACGTCACNTTCACATCCATCAGAAACTTGTCTGCACTGGAGGGATCCGTGCAGCCCCAAGGAGGTTGTGGGTTCGATCTCGACTGACAGCTGCTGCCGACTTGGAGTCTGTGTCTCTCTCNCATCACATCAACCACGGTGGCTGTGAGATGTTAACTACCTCGCCTGGTCTACAGGAGGTCGTGGGTTCGATCTCGATTCTGAAGCCTGCCGTATACTTGGAGTCTGTGTCTCTCTCNCATCATCATCATCACCACGGTGGCTGTGAGATGTTAACTACCTCGCCTGGTCTACAGGAGGTCGTGGGTTCGATCCCGATTCTGACAGCTGCTGCCGTATACTTGGAGTCTGTGNCTCTCTCTCATCATCATCATCACCACGGTGGCTATGAGATGTTAACTACCTCGCCTGGTCTACTGGAGGTCGTGGGTTCGATCCCGATTCTGACAGCTGCTGCCGTATACTTGGAGTCTGTGTCTCTCTCTCATCATCATCACCACGGTGGCTGTGAGATGTTAACTACCTCGTCTGGTCTACAGGAGGTCGTGGGTTCGATCCCGATTCTGACAGCTGCTGCCGTATATTTGGAGTTTGTGTCTCTCTCACTTTCTCTTATCAACACGGTGGCTATGAGATGTTGACTACCTCGTCTGGTCTACAGGAGGTCGTGGGTTCTATCTCGACCTACTGCGCCTGTCTATTTAATTAAAATGCAAATCAATTTATAACATTTTTGACCTTCTTGGTTCTTTCGGTAAAGTCACGTAGAAGGGAAGTAATAAAATAATAAAAACAAAACATAAAATAATTCTCACGACGTTTCGGCCACAACGCAAGCAGCCGTCCTCACCTGTTTTTATTATTTTATTATTTCCCTTCTACGTGATGACTTTACCGAAGAACCAAGAAGATGAATCCCTGCAGTCACGAAAGCTTTAAATCGAAATTTAACATTTTTGACATGCGTTTTTCTGGATTTTGTTGTTGTTATTCTGTCTTTCACTGTTAAAATAAACCTACCATTAAAATTATAGACTCATCATTTCTTTGTCAGTGGGCAAACGTACAAAATCAGCAGGGGATCAAATACTTTTTTCCCTCACTGTACTTGCCAATTGATAAGCATTTATTAGACAAAGCTACACACACTCACAGGTACACCGTTGTTTCGGGAAATTTCTTTAATTGCACAATCTTACCAATCAATGAGGTCCACTTTTGCCATTGGGCTCACGTTTCTACAGCGCGGTTACATATGAAGTAAAAATCGTTTAAGGACGTTCCTATTGTAATCACACGTACGATTGATCACATGACAGTTACTCAATTAGCATAAATTAACATGAAACACACAAGCATTTCCATTTCCCAATTAAAAATTTTAAAAATTCAGAAAAACAATAAACACAACAACACCGTGTCACCTGCTGTTCACATTTGCCCACAGCTGTTCACAAACCACATAGCCAACATCTGAAATGCCTTTTGCTTTGTCAATGTAAACCGCAGCGGGCTGTCACGCCATCATAACGACGTGCGAAACGCTAAACCCAACGCCTCTCTACCAGCGATGGAGAAGGTTTAACGAGAAAATTAAAACAGAAACTCACGCAAATTAAGAAGCTAAAGTAACGAAAAGATTTGCGTTGCTTTAATCAAACATCCCCCTCCCCCCCGACTCGTACATTTATACGTCGGCCCAATGCGATAAGCCACGATGCCACAAAGAACGCGTTCTAAGGAGACTTGAACTCTCAACGCTCCGCTGGGTTACAAACCCAGAGCAGAGCTGAATCCCCCAGCTACGAGGCTGGGTGCCGGGCTGCCCCCCCCCACCCCCCCCCCCCCCCACACCGTCGCGTGGGTCAACGGCGTGNCCCCCCCCCCCCCACATCGCGTGGGTCAACGACGTGCCCCCCCCCCCCCCCCGTCACGTCACGTGGCTCAGCGACAGAGAACGTCGACAAAAAAAAGACGATCACAACGGGGCGGCGCATCGGGGGGGGGGGGGAGGGTGTAGCGGGCGGAGAGTGAAACTGGCTCTGGCGCTAGAGCCACACCGTGCGAGGGCGGCGGTGGCGACGTCACCAGCGACGTCACCAGCGGCGTCACCAGCGGCGTCACCAGCGGCGACGTCACCAGCGACGTCACCAGCGGCGTCACCAGCGGCGTCACCAGCGGCGACGTCACCAGCGGCCTGTCCGGGGCCTCCTGGCGGCGGGGGGGCGGGGCGGCCTCAGCGTCAGCCCCAACTCCGTCTGGAGTTCCCGCAGCTCCTCACGCAGCTGACACAATTCACGCGGCGACATCGCCACCACTGCCGCTGCTGCTGCTGGTGCTGCTCCTGCTGCTGCTACTGCTGCTGGTGCTGGTGCCGGGGCTGCCGGGGCGCCGGCTCGCCCGGAGCCGCCACCCTAGAAAACGATTTGAATTTCAAGAGTTTTCATTGACAACAATATGTGAATACACTGCACACGATAGAGGGTTTGTCTGGGTTATATTGCGTGTATAGTGTATAGTGTAGTGTATAGTGAGTGTATAGTAGTGTAGTGTGTAGTGNAGTGTGTAGTGTAGTGTCTAGTGTATAGTGTAGTGTATAGTGAGTGTATAGTGAGTGTAGTGTATAGGTAGTGTAGTGGGGGAGGTATAGTGTGTGTATAGTGTGAGTGTATGAGTAGTGTAGTGAGTGTATAGTGTAGTGTATAGTGTATAGTGTATAGTGAGTGTATAGTGTAGTGTATAGTGTGTATAGTAGTGTAGTGTATAGTAGTGTTAGTGTAGCATAGTGTAGTGTATATGTAGTGTGAGTGTGAGTGTATAGTAGTGTTAGTGTACAGTGAGTGTATAGTGGCTAATGCGATCTAACCCAAAAACCTCGACAACGAGTGATGTGAATNATGTGCCGTGACGCGTGAGGAGCGGTGTGAGCGCTCTCGTGAAACTCACCCGGCGCCGTCCGTCCGGGGGAGCGAGTGGTCNGGGGGGGGCGGGGAGGGGGGACCGGCGAGCGCCGGCTGCCTGGGTCACCCGGGAAGCCTCCAGCGTCGTGGGGCGCCTGTTGCCCTCCGCGGACCTAGTCACACACCACATCTTATAAAGTACACTACACTACACACTACACTATACACTACCTATACACAACACTTTAGCTAGCTACAATAACTACACTAACACTACTACACTACACTATCCTACACTATACACTACACCAGGGTCTCAAACTTTTTAAACAGGGGGCCAGTTCACTGTCCCTCAGACCGTTGGAGGGCCGGACTATAGTTAAAAAAAACTATGAACAAATTCCTATGCACACTGCATATATCTTATTTTGAAGTGAAGAAACAAAACGGGAATAAATACAATATTTAAAATGAAGAACAAGTAAAGTTAAATCAACAAACTTGCCAGTATTTCAATGGGAACTATGGGCCTGCTTTTGGCTAATGAGATGGTTAATGTCCGGTTCCATATTTGTCACTGCTCGTCGTAACAAGTGATGCAAGTGTGCATCCATTAGTCTAGATCTGGTTGGAGATTTCAAATGTTTCTTTCTGGAAAAAGTCTGTTCACAGACATAAGTGCTGCCAAAGATGGTTGCCATTTTGAGTGCATGGTTCCTGAGATGAGGATATGTCTCAGAGGGAGAGATGCATAGAAATGATGAAGGCTGCTTGACTTGAATGCGTCTTTCAGAGAGTCACAATTCTGCAGTTCAGCCAGTTCCATTTGGTAAATTGTATCCACATTTTCAATGTCAATAGAAAATGGGTTACGGAAAAGCTGTATGTCCTGTTCATGGAGATGAAGCTCTTTAAATCCAAATTGGAACTCCTTTTGCAATTTTTCCAGTGAATCCACACGTTTTGTTTGGGAATGCAACCAATGGTTTTTCCGCTAACAGATTTGAGTTGTGGGGAGATGGCAGAAGTTTTCCTCCTTCACTTGTTTGATGAGGAGGCCTAATATTACTTCAAATGCTTTGACATGTGATTGCATATCACAGATGAGCTTCCCCTTTCCTTGAAGTTGCACATTGAAACTGTTGAGTAGCTCTGTTACATCTGTCAGAAAGGCAAGGTGCCATTTCCATTCTGCATCATTGAGCTCTGGTACTTCTTTGTTTTTTTAAAGCAGAAAAGCTGTCATAGAAACGTTTCAAAACTCTCCCTCGACTCAGCCAACGGACTTCTGTGTGATACAGAACATCTTCATAGTCAACATTTAGCTCAGACAGAAATGCTTGAAATTGTCTGTGGTTTAGTGCATGAGCTCTAATGAAGTTAACACAAGATACCACAAATTTCATAAGAGTCCCACTTCAGTGATTTACTACACAGCGCTTGTTGGTGGATGAGGCAGTGTATGGCTATTGGATGAGAATGGTTATGTTTGTCCATCTCTTGGTTAATGCGAGCAATTACTCCTTTCTTAGACCCACCATGCTAGGAGCACCATCAGTTGTCACACTGGCTAGTTTAGCCCAGTTCAGCTCCAAACCATTCACAGTTTGGCAAACCTTTTCATAGATATCCTCTCTTCTTGGTTTTTCGGTAAAGTCACGTAGAAGGGAAGTAATAAAATAATAAAAATAAAAATAATAAAATAATTCTCACGACGTTTCGGCCACAACGCAAGCAGCCGTCCTCAGGTGAAAGCCAGGTCTGTCGGGGAGACAGCGTCTGAATGAAACCACACGAGCTTGGAGCATATATAAGCTGGGTTGGAAACGGGGGAAAGAGCGCCTTGACAAATAATTTGCATATCAAGAGGAATTTAGCATATTTATGGGACATGCAGGAATGTTATTAGTAGCACGGGCATATGTAGTACTAATCACATTCCTGCATTTCCCATAAATATGCTAAATTCCTCTTGATATTGAAATTATTTTGTCAAGGCGCTCTTTCCCCGCTTCCAACCCAGCTTATATATGCTCCAAGCTCGTGTGCTGTTTCATTCAGACGCTGTCTCCCCAACAGACCTGGTTTTCACCTGAGGACGGCTGCTTGCGTTGTGGCCGAAACGTCGTGAGAATTATTTTATTACTTCCCTTCTATGTGACTTTGCCGAAAGAACCAAGAAGATGAATCCCTGCAGTCACGAAAGCTTTAAATCGAAAGATATCCTCTCCTGTAGTTGTTCCTTTGATGCTTTGCAGTGCAGCAAGCTCTTCTGTGACTTCGAAATAGTCATTCGTCGCACGAATAAAAATTTGAAGTTGTGCAGAATCACGAACATCATTGCTTTCGTCGAGTGCCAAGGAAAAATATGAAAGTTTTTTGTGGAGTTTTGCAAATGCTGATGCAAATTGTCTCCCATTCTTCAATCCTCCGTGTAATTGTAGGTCCTAAAAGACTCACTGTACTAAATAAATCGGCCTTCTCTGGACACATCTCTTTGGCAACAGAAAGAAGCATTCTTTAACAAATTCTCCCTCCACGAATGGTCTGCCAGTGCATGCTATTAGCTTGGAAACTTGAAAACTTGCTCGCAGTGATGAAATATTTAGCTGCTTCTGCTTCACAAAACTATTTCGCTGAGTTGTTAATGTATTTTTCAGTTTTAATATTTTATCTTTTCTCACTTCTCCGACCAAACAAGCATATTTATCTTTATGTTGAGTTTTATAGTGTTGACGTAAATTGTATTCTTTGAACACAGACACTATATTCTGGCATATCAGACACACAGCTCTTTCCTTGTACTGCATGAAAAAGTAATCATAAGTCCACTGTTCTTTGAATATCCTACACTCCGAGTCAATTTTTCTCTTTCTTGACATCATTGTTTCCTAGGGAGTCAAAATTGATATTAGTAAAATACCAATATATATACAGCGCTACAAAAACAATATACCAGTAATAACTTTGCCCACACAGAGACATACAGACTGCACTGCCCATCAATGCAGTCTGATTGGGGAAACTCCGCCCCTCTCCCTCTTCCACCAATGACCGTCTTCCCATGCAGAAAAAAAGTAACAGACAGGCAGCGGCGGCAAAAACACCCGGCGGGCCGGATAAATGTCCTCGGCGGGCCGCATGCGGCCCGCGGGCCGTAGTTTGAGGACCCCTGCACTACACTATACACTACACTACTATACACTACACTATACACTGCACTATACACTACACTACTACATATCTGTCCCACACACCGAACAGAAACCTTTTGCAAGGAATCATCTCCCTGTATCGACCACACACACATACGCGGTACGTGTGGTGAACATGCCGACAGGACCACGCTCTGGTAGTCAATGACGACGACGCTTTGTGACTGATTGGTCCCACCAGAGAGCGCCGCTTTCTCTAGAGGCTGGTCTCACTGACGCTGTTGGATGAGAGGACACTTCCACTGCCAGCACCTTCACAGCTCGGGGTGAGACTCATCAGCCTCTAGACAAAGCGGTCTCTGGTGGGGACCAATCAGTTTCAAAGTCAATTCATCGTCGTCATCGTCATCATCGTCATATACTACCAGAGCGTGTTTTATCTCTCTGCATGTTCATCACACGTACCGTGTGTGTGGCCAATGCAGTGAGATGATTCCTTGCGGGAGGTTTCCGTGTGGCGTTATCGTGCTAACGCAGCTGCTGAAACATATTCTTATATTTTGTCACGAGTTTAAGCTGTCTTCTTGGTTCTTTCGGTAAAGTCACGTAGAAGGGAAGTAATAAAACAATAAAAATAAAACATAATAAAACAATTCTCACGACGTTTCGGCCACTCGCACGACCCAACACCGAAGCCGACGACCTCCGACAACCATTGGAACCTCATTTGGCAGTAAAAAATATGATCATTGTTTTTTACCCTTCTATCTGGCAACAAAACTGACACCAATTATCATATTTTTTACTGGCAAATGAGGTTCCAATGGTGTAAATGCTTACCCCGAGCTCTCATACTCTGATGGTGCGTTGTCTTTGAGTTGTGCGCCTTTTGGCATCATCTGATTCAACCCATGTGAGACTAGGCTCTAAGGAAAGCTGTCTCGGGTGTGGACCAATCAACTTCAAGGACAGTGCATACATTATCAGAGTTGTGTTTTTTGTTTGCATTCCAACCGCAGGTATTGTGGTCTATGCAAACATGACTCCTTGTAAAAAAGGTGTCAGTTTTGTTGCCAGACAGAAGGGTAAAAAAAATTATCATATTTTTTACTGGCAAATGAGGTTCCAACGATCTACAATCTGAGTACGACGCTTCGTCCAGTGATCACAACCAGCATCATCAGGCGGACAACAGACAGACCAGTGCATTTGCTCTGCAACACGACGGTGGGCTGAAGCATGAACCCATCGGTGAAAAAACTATTATCTACCTCCGACAAGGCGTCGTTCGCGCCCCCCCNCCCGCGTGCCCCCCCCCCCCCCGTGCCCCCCCCCCACCTGCTCCCGCTCAGCAGTCGTGGAAGGCGCCCAGCCCCAGGTAGCAGATCTCGGACAACTCCAGCAGGAGGCTGAGGGCGGCGATGGCGTACATGAGCAGGAGGAAGATGGTCTTCTCCGTGGGGCGAGACACGAAGCAATCCACGCGGTGTGGGCAGGGGTGGCGGACGCACTCGAAGCGTGGGGCCACCTCAAAGCCGTAGAGCAGGTACTGGCCTGCCAGGAAGCCCATCTCGGCCAGCGTACGCGCCAGCAGCTGGAGGGTGTAGGCCGCCATCAGCCCGTCAGACTTGATCCTCCAACGCTCGTTGTGTTGCCAAGGCTCCCGCTTGCCCTCTTCTTCACCCTTCTCCTCCACCTCCTCCTCCTCCATCCACCTCCTCCTCCTCCACCTCCTCCTCCTCCTCCTCCACCTCCACCTCCTCCGTGCATTCAACGCGCGGTCGACTCGCTTGGCCCGCTTGTTCCGTTGGTCTCGCTTGAGCTCGATCCTGACCACGGCAGAGAGCGGCGGCGGCGGCGCCGTTCAAGTCCCGCTCGTGTGAAGTGTCGGGGCGAGTGAAAGTGCTCGCTCGCTGCAAACGCGACATCACGACGACCAACAGAGACGGACACGGGGCTGTCCGGGATCCCACTCCCGATCGTCGCCTCCGAGAGACGCTTGAAGTGTCAAGTGAGCACCTGGTGCGACGTGCAAGAACTTCGCCAACCGGGGAGGCAAACGCAGCCGGCGTGGCTCTGGCCACAGACCCCTCGGGGCTTTGAAGCGCCGCTCGCGAGAAGCACTTATCCCGACGGCGGGGACTTTTGTCTTTGTGTGTGTGTGCGTGTGTCTGTGTGTGTGTCTGCGTGTGTCTGTGTGTCTGTGTGCGTGTGTGTCTGTGTGTGTCTGTGTGTCTGCGTGTGTCTGTGTGTGTGTGGCCCTGTGTGTGTGTCTGCGTGTGTCTGTGTGTGTCTGTGCGTGTGTCTGCGTGTGTCTGCGTGTGTCGCGTGTGTCTGTGTGTGTCTGCGTGCCCGTGCGTGTGTCTGTGTGTGCGTGTGTCCGCGTGTGTCTGTGTGTGCGTGTGTCTGTGTGTGTCTGCGTGTGTCTGTGTCTAGAATCCAAATTCCCCCCCCCCCGCTGTAAAACACTCCCTCCGGGGACGTGTGTACCTGGTGATGCGATGCACAGCGAAGCCGAGGTACAGGATGGTGGGCGTGGCGACGGCGATGATCTGGAACACCCAGAAGCGGACGTGCGATAGTGGCGCGAAGCTGTCGTAGCAAACGTTCTCGCAGCCGGGCTGCGCCGTGTTGCACGTGAAGCGGCCTTGCTCGTCGTAGTAGATCGACTCGCCGGCCACCGTCGTGAGAACGATGCGGAAGATGAGGAAGGTGGTGATCCACAGCTTGCTCAGGAATGTGGAGTGTCGGTGAACCTCCTCCAGCAGCTGTGTCAGGTAGCCCCAGCTCATCGTGAACGCCGCTCAGATGCAAAGACGCCGCTGTGGGGAAACGTTCGAGTTTGTACGGGCAACTAGCGTCACTTAGAAACATTCAACTTCAGGACTTTGAGTGATGATCAAATAACCTGTCCCGTTTGTCCAGTTGCCCGTTTGGAACGAGAGTCGTAAGTTCAACCTCCACGCACAATAGATGACAGTGGTGGCATCCACATCTATAAACGTGAAGAACCAGTGGCATCTACATCTACAGAACGTGAAGAACCAGTGGCATCTACATCTGCAGAACGTGAAGAACCAATGGCATCTACATCTGCAGAACGCGAAGAACCAGTGGCATCTACATCTACAGAACGTGAAGAACCAGTGGCATCTACATCTACAGAACGTGAAGAACCAGTGGCATCTACAGAACGTGAAGAATTAGTGGCATCTACATCTGCACAACGTGAAGAACCAATGGCATCTACATTTACAGAACGTGAAGAGCCAGTGGCATCTACATCTGCAGAACGTGAAGAACCAATGGCATCTACATCTACAGAACGTGAAGAACCAATGACATCTACATCTACAGAACGTGAAGAACCAGTGGCATCTACATCTGCAGAAGATGAAGAACAGTGACATCTACAGAACGTGAAGAACCAATGGCATCTACATTTACAGAGCGTGAAGAACCAGTGGCATCTACATCTACAGAACGTGAAAAACCAATGACATCTACATCTGTAGAACGTGAAGAACCAGTGGCATCTACATCTGTAGAATGTGAATAACCAGTGGCATCTACATCTGTAGAACGTGAAGAACCAGTGGCGTCTACATTACAGAACGTGAAGAACCAATGGCATCTACATTTACAGAACGTGAAGAACCAGTGGCATCGACATCTACAGAACGTGAAGAACCAGTGACATCTACATCTACAGAACGTGAAAACCAGTGGCATATACATCTACAGAACGACAAGAACCAGTGGCATCTACATCTACAGAACGTGAAGAACCAGTTGCATCTACATCTACATAACGTGAAGAACCAGTGGCATCTACATGTACAGAACGTAAGGACCAGTGGCATCTACATCCCAGAACGTGAAGAACCAGTGGATTCTACGTCTTAGAACGTGAAGAACCAATGGCATCTCATCTGCAGAACGTGAAGAACCAGTGGCATCTACATCTGCAGAACGTGAAGAACCAGTGGCATCTACATCGCAGAACGTGAAGAACCAATGACATGTACATTTACAGAACGTGAAGAACCAGTGGCATCTACATCTACAGAACGTGAAGAACCAATGACATCAACATCTACAGAACGTGAAGAACCGATGACATGTACATTTACAGAACGTGAAGAACCAGTGGCATCTACATCTGCAGAACGTGAAGAACCAATGGCATCTACATCTACATAACGTGAAGAACCAATGACATCAACATCTACAGAACGTGAAGAACCAGTGGCATCTACATCTACATGAGATTATATGACTTTTAAGGCTATTCTCTGTGTTTGGTGTACATGCCATACACCACGTTTGGATCGACAGAAGTCAAGTTGGACTTACAAACGGTACCTCTGGAACCTAACCTTGGTAACGTAAGTTGAGTTCACTCAGCGTTGTGTCCACACGCTCACACAACAACAACAGCCATTCGGCAGTCAACCCAAGGCACCTACCATGGGTTGGCTGACAGATGGCTGGCCGATGCAACAACTGTGCCCCCTACTGTGAATACTTGCTGCCCTTTAAACGCCCGGCGCTCCGCTCGTTGTTGTGAGTGTTGCTCCTCTGCCCTCTGTTGTTGCTGGAGGGCGACTGCCTCCAACTGATTCTAGATTTGAAGCTTTTGTGACTGCAAGGATTCAAACTCTTAGGTTATTTCGGTAAAGTCACGTAGGTAAAAATATTAATAAATTATAAAAATAATCATAGAAATAAAATAATAAATCACGTCTTTTAGGAGGCAACCCAAGTCTCCGTCATCAGGTGGGACGTCACAGCTAAATTGACTGTATCAAGTGAGGCAAATTCCAAGTGACAAGCTCTTAAATACAAGTTAAGGGGAGGAGGGGAGGGTATCTGAATGTTAAACGCGGTATGTCAACACTCGGTAAAGTAGAATAGTACCTGTCAAATAAGATGGTACAAATATGTGTAGTTAAATCTTTTACCGTGATGATGGGTACAAACTAATCATTGGAAAGATGTTATTAACCATGTAACAGTCACTCACCCACTCACTCACCACCAACTCACCCACTCATCCACTCACTCACTCACCCACCCACTCACTGTCACTCACTCACCAATTAATCCACTCATCCACTCACTCACTCACCCACTCACCCACCCACTCACTGTCACTCACTCACCAACTCAGCCACTCATCCACTCACTCACCACCCACCCACTCACCCACCCAATCACTCAGTCACTCTCCCACCCACTCACTCACCCACCAACTCACTCAGTCACTCACTCACCCACCTACCCAGTCACTCACCCACCCAATCACTCACCCACCCACTACCCACTCACCCACTCACTCGGCCACTCACCCACCACTACTACTCACCCACCCACACACTCAGTCACCCTACATTATAGACTGTATCTATGTGTACAGTCTACATTATAGACTGTGTCTTTATTATAGACTGTATCAGAGGTAATATTGTTATTTCTATTAATATAATTTTATTATAAATTATTATTTTTACCTACGTGACTTTACCGACAAAAACCTAAGAGTATACCTCCAACTGCCCAGTAGTAGCAGCGTCCTTCACGAGCCTCCTCCTCCTGCTCCACAGAGGCTGATCCACTCAGCTCCACATCACTCCATCTCTTCTCTAGCAGTTCAGCGTTCGCTCACACACAGCCACAGCAGCAAGGAGAGACACAGACGGCAGCGGCTGCGTGGGAGACAGAGCGCAGAGAGAGAGAGAGCGGGAGGAGGGTGGTGGGGTCAGACCTCTGCTGGAGCGCAGGAGACGATCAGCTGGGAGAAGACGCAGCGAGTGGAGGAGACTCCTTAGCAGATGCACGTGGCAAAGACGCCATCTTCCTGCCCCTNCCCCCTCACCTTCGCCCCTCCACATCCGGCCCCCCCTCTCCACATCCGGCCCCCCTCTCCACATCCGCCCCCCCTCCACATCCGGCCCCCCCTCCACATCCGGCCCCCCTCTCCACATCCGGCCCCCCCCTCCACATCCGACCCCCCCTCCACATCCGGCCCCCCCTCTCCACATCCGGCCCCCCCTTCTTCACCCTCACTTCGGACTATTTATTGTTGAATATTTTTATTATTTTATTATTTCCATTCTACGTGACTTTACCGAAAGAACCAAGAAGATGAGTCACTTGTTGTTTTTTTCTTCTTGGTTATTTCGGTAAAGTCACGAAGAATGGAAATAATAAAATAATGAAAAATTTTACATAATAAAAAACAAATTTTTTGTGTTATTTTATTAAAATATTTTTAAAATGTTTTTTTATTTTATTATTTCCATTCTACGTGACTTTACCGAAAGAACCAAGAAGATGAATCCCTGCAGTCACGAAAGAAGCTTTAAATCGAAAGAGTCACGTGTTGTTGACGACCACGTGGTGTTCCGGCCAGGCGCTAGAGGCGTCACCCCATTGGTGGATGACGACACAGACCTCGCCTCGGCTATTAAGACCCTCCCACTCGGCCACGTGTTTCAGATGCTTGGAGCGGCAGTGGAGCTGATCACAAACATCATCCAGCAGTGCAGAGTGGAGCTGGGGACGACTTCTGTGAGTAGTAGGTGAGGCATTCACTCGAGGCTGTGTTGTCAGACACGTGTTGTTGTAGTTGAGTATAACATTTATTAAGTAACACATCGGGGTCGTTTGCGTGTACGTGACGATTATCTGAACCGGTCTTGGGACTCCCTAGGTCGACTCAGCCTCAAATGCGTACCTGGCGTAGCGTGTAGTGTAGTGAACATCGCTAGCCCTAGGGGAGACAAAGGCGGTCCATTAATTAATCTATAATAAAGGGGAGGGGGTGTTTTGAGTTAGATCGCAAAAAACAGAAAATAACCTTTATGGAGAATGTCGGTATCGTGAAAACCTACGTGTTCAACTAACCCACTAATGCCCACATTTTTTCCCAGAGGTTTATTCAAATTTGTTAAATATTATACTAAACCTTTTCTCGTAAAAATAAGATTTTTTAAATACGTAGTTTTATTTTTATTATTTCCATTCTACGTGACTTTACCGAAAGAACCAAGAAGATGAATCCCTGCAGTCACGAAAGCTTTAAATCGAATTTTTTTTATATAGTTAAAATATACAATATACAGGCAGTCCTCTACTTACGACGGAGATGCGTTACGACGACCCCATTATCACAAGTCGAAAATATTGTAAGTCGAAGATGGCCTATACCCTATAGCCTACCCAGGAGTCTTACAGAATGGTGATAATTTAGCAACACAGAGCAATTTACAGTAGCGTGCTGTATAAACTATATACTGTGTGTACTTATTAATTACAATACTGTATTGCACAGTAAAATGTAAAGTTAAAAAACAAGGTAAATTCTTAGCCTACAAATATTGAACTGCGATTTAATAGAAAGTTTTGTCAAGAAACAATCCTATCTGCTATAAAAAAACACTTTTAGCATGCATTGAACGTATCGTATCGTGGTAACATTAAAATGTAATCGCTAAAGCTACGTATCATAGTGTAGTGTATAGTAGTGTATAGTGTAGTGTATAGTAGTGTATAGTGTAGTGTATATAGTAGTGTAGTGTATAGTGTAATGTATAGTGTAGTGTATAGTGTAATAGTGTAGTGTATAGTGTAGTGTATAGTAGTATAGTGTATAGTGTAGTGTATACATAGTGTATAGTATAGTGTATAGTGTAGTGTATAGTAGTGTAGTGTATAGTGTAGTGTATAGTGTAGTGTATAGCATAGTGTATAGTAGTATAGTGTAGTGTATAGTAGTGTATAGTGTAGTGTATAGTATAGTGTATAGTAGTGTATAGTAGTCTATAGTGTAGTGTATAGTAGTATATAGTGTAGTGTATAGTAGTGTATAGTGTAGTGTATATTGTAGTGTATAGTAGTGTATAGTAGTGTAATGTATAGTAGTATAGTAGTGTAGTGTATAGTGTAGTGTATAGTAGTGTAGTGTATAGTAGTATATAGTGTAGTATAGTAGTGTATAGTGTAGTGTGTCGTGTATAGTGTAGTGTATAGTATAGTGTATAGTAGTGTAGTGTATAGTAGTATATAGTGTAGTATAGTAGTGCAGTGTGTAGTGTATAGTAGTGTAGTGTATAGTGTAGTGTGTAGTATAGTAGTGTATAGTGTAGTGTGTAGTGTATAGTGTAGTGTATAGATGCATTGAACGTATCGTAACGTATCATATTGTACTGTACTCACCAAGATCCTGTTTGTCGTCTGCACACGTGAACGATGTTAAGGTTGTTGATGGCAATTTTGTGGTGTCGCTGTCACCATCGTAACATCGAAATATCATAAGTCTGCCCATCGCAACTTGGGTTCTTTCGGTAATGTCACGTGGGTAGAGAAATAACACTGGTCAACACATTTTCTGGCATGAGGTATTCCAACGGTTTTAATGTAATTTTGGGGTGCTGATTCCACATCTGGCATCAGTTTTTGCCTATCACCTCAGGTTTTTTGAGATATCAAATATTGCATTTTCAATAAAAACTGTAGAAGAAAAATATTAAATGAATGTGGATATATACATAAAATGATATTATAAACACACCATCCTAAAAATACAGCACCGTATTTTAACACTAAAGCAGTCACTCACTCGCAACGACTTGCAATCGTAAGTGACAGAGTTAATTTCAGGTAAAATCAATGAAAATGGGGTATGCCGAGAGCATAAAAATGAGATGTGATAGAGCAAATCTGAGATCAGATTTGGAATCAGCACCCTGAAATTAGTCTAGAACAGCTGCAAAAGTCCAGGCCAGAAAAAATGTTTTTTTTTTTGACCAGTGTGATAGATCACGACGTTTCGATCGCAACACAAGCAATCGTCATCAGGTGGGACATCCACGGCGAGACAAACACGCCGACTTCAGCAGTTCTTGCTGCTNCCCAAGCGTGAGGGCAGGAGCTGGATTGGCTCTCGACCATTACCCTGTTCAGATTTAAAGCTTTCGTGACTGCAGGGATTCATATTCTTGGTTCTTTCGGTAAAGTCACGTAGAATGGAAATAATAAAATAATAAAAATACAAATAAAACATAATAAAATAATGGCCGAAACGTCGTGAGAATTTTTTTATTGTTTATTTTTATTATTTTATTATTTCCATTCTACGTGACTTTACCGAAAGAACCAAGACTATTACCCTGTTCGTGACCTTGACCCTGCATCTGACTTTGACCCCGTGCCTGACCCTTGACCCTGCCCCCGAGGGCAATGCCTGCATAGGTGCTGCTACTCGCTACTAACACCACTTGCCCCTACAACCTGGTACAGTCTACATNGGGGGGTGGGGGATAGTTGTGTTTGCATTGACATTTTGAGTTGAAGTTTCTACTTGAAATAAATAATTCAAGTGAACACAGACATTGGGGATTTGTTTGTGTGTGTGTGAACGTGTTAAACTGTGTGTGCGCACGTGTTCAATAAACCGTGTGTGTGCGCGTGTTAAACTGTACGTGTGTGTACGTGACGATTATCTGAACCGGTCCTGGGACTCCCCTAGGTCGACTCAGCCTCAAATGCGTACCTGGCGTAGCGGTGTAGTGTAGTGAACATCGCTAGCCCTGGCCACCCACCCCTCGTGTGCCACAGTGCCAGGTTGCTACTGCTACTCGCTATCAACGCCACTTGACCCAGCAGTCTGTTCAGGCTGTAGAGGGGGGTCTTTGTGTTTGGAGCGAGCGTGAGGAGTGAGTATGGTGTGAGCCAGGGAGTGTTGAACCCTGTCTCTCTCTCTCTCATCAGGACTCTGCCTGGACTCCCAGAACCTCAGAACAACGTTGAGGAAGACTCAGCGTGAGTGATTTTCTCGCTCTCACTCTTCACACTTACTCGCTACCTCACTGACTCAGTCACTACCCTCACGCATTCAATACACTCACTCGCTACCTGCACTCATTCACTCACCACCCTCACTATCCTCACTCGCTACGCACCCAGTTTGTGTGACTAGTGCTGTACTAGTAACGAATTGGCAAGTTCTGTTTACGTGACCAACCCTGTTACTAATTGGCTGTGTCGCGTGGTGAAGGGTTTACAAAAACCTGTAATATGGATCATATTGGTCGCGAAAACCTACGTTTTAAACGTAGGCTTTCACAACAAATATCCATCATAGAGCTTTTTGGGTTGGATCACGTAAATACGAACGTGTCGCGATAGTGCCGATCGTTGTGTTGGTGGTACAGGTGTGTGCGTTGCATCGCCGGCACGACAAGCCAGGAACTTCCATGGAGAGAGGGGGAGAGGAGCGGAGGGAAGAAGAGGCCAAGGCAGAGAGCCAACTTGGAACAGGCTTGACGATGAGCGGAGAGGCTACGGTGCAGACCGAGCCGCCCAGAGGGGAGCACTGCAGGGAGAGCAGCTCTGAGCGTGGAGACGAGGAGAGACGGGACAACCTGGCCATAGCCGGGCATGAGAGGGGGCACAGGGGGACAGAGGGGGGCAGGAGAGGGGGCACAGGGGGCAGAGGGCATGAGAGGGGGGCTCAGGGCGGGAGATGGCAGGAGAGGCAACCTCCAGACGACAGGGCCAGGTGGGAGCAAGAGGGAGCCAGGAGGAGGGTGGTGATGCCGGTGATGCTGAGACCGATGGACGTGGCGAGGGACGCGGGAGGCAGGCCGGGGGGCGGTGCGCGGGGTGGAGAGGCGGGGCCAGAGCGATGGCAGACAGGAGAGAGAGACAAATGTGGCAGGGGTTTTGTGAGGAAGCCGTGGAGGAGGGAGAGGAGCGCCGAGAGACGAGTTCGCGAGACAGACGTCCATAGCGCGAGCGATGTCGGGGCTGAAGGCCATCGAGCATAAGTGGCCTGGCAGGAGAGCCAGAGGCAGGAGAGGGGAGGCTGGTAGAGGAGACTTTAGTAAGGGCAGATTCACACACAGAGACCCGTAGACGCACACAGAGACCCATAGATTCATAGAGACCCATAGATTCACACAGAGACCCATAGATTCATAGAGACCCATAGATTCACACAGAGACCCGTAGATTCACACAGAGACCCATAGATTCACACACAGAGACCCGTAGACGCACACAGAGACCCATAGATTAACACACAGAGACCCGTAGATTCACACACAGAGACCCGTAGACGCACACAGAGACCCATAGATTCACACACAGAGACCCATAGATTAACACAGAGACCCATAGATTCACACACAGAGACCCGTAGATTCACACACAGAGACCCGTAGACACACACAGAGACCCATAGATTCACACACAGAGACCCATAGATTCACACACAGAGACCCGTAGACGCACACAGAGACCCATAGATTCACACACAGAGACCCATAGATTCACACACAGAGACCCATAGATTCACACAGAGACCCGTAGATGCACACAGAGACCCATAGATTCACACACAGAGACACGCTCACCCACCCACTCATGGAGGAGCAGCAGCAGCAGCAGGATGGGAGCCTTCACTTCCAGCACCGCTTAGAGGTCACAGCTGATTGCCTCGCTGGGCAATCCCACACACTTCGCCAGCCCTCCACCACCCAGCCTGCCCCTCTCTTTACCCCTCCCCCCGGAGCGGTGCTGGGCCTCCCGTACGTCCACTCTGCCCCAAATGAGTGTGCCTGCTGCTGGGGTCTGTGGTGAACATCACCGCCGGGGAGACAAAGGCGGTCGGTCAGGGGTGGTGCCACAGTGCCGGCCTCTATAGGTGCGCGAGTCGCAGCACTCACCCCGACAGTCTGTTCAGGCTGCACGGGGCGTGGGTAATCGTTGCCTTTGCGTTGACATTTTCATTGAAGATTCTCGGTAAAAAAAAAAAAACGAATTTGATAAACAAACATTTGGAATTTTTGTGCGCACAATGTTTTTTCACCTGCAACTCAATCCGTCGTGAGAATTGGAAAATGCAAAGGGGGAGGGGGGTGCAGTAACAAGCAGCCACGTGACAATTCAGCGGTGGACGATTTTGTCGGAGAGCCCTGAACTGAACCTTGTGGCAGAACCCCGGGGTCCCAAATAAAGAGTCTAAAAGCGTGACGTTGATTTTGGAGAGAAAATCCGGAGAACCCCTAGAAAAATCCACTTGAGCACGGAGAGAGAGAGACACAAACTCCAAATATACAGCAGCAGCAGGCGTCAGGGTGAAGATCGATCCCACAAACTCCTGTATACTACGCGAGGTAGTCAGCATCTCCTAGCCACTATAATGAGAGACACGCAAACTAAAAATATACAGCAGCAGGCATCATCAGAGTCGGGATCAAACCCACGACCTCCTGTATACCAGGCGAGGTAGTCAACATCTCCTAGCCATTGTTTCACGGCGTGCACCCTGTGTCATTTACACTTTGAATTTCGCAGCATTTCCATTCCTTCATTCTCGCAGAAATAATCTCAACGTTTGTGCCACGTGACGGTTGATTTGAAACGTTCACTGCCCTTTGGTTATAGTTGGTTTCACACAATTTAAATGTCTACTTATTTCTTTATGAATAAAACGCCGTGTCTGTTCGCCTCTTCAGGATGTAAAACTTTGTTCTCCTGTTGCTCCAACTGAAAGTGCCACATCAGCAAAAAGAAGCCAGCAACGGTTGAAGGTTATTTTTTGTTCACCATTGGCCACCAGATTGTTTGAGAGTCTTCATCCAATCTGAAACGTGTCCCAGAGGAACGGCCACTCCCGAGATGGAGCCATTGACTCAGGCATTTGAAAGCAGAAATCTCGCTCTGAATCAGTTGGGTGGCATTTTATTTGCCTTTGTAACGCTGCCGCGTGGAACCTGCCTGGTCTATCAATCCTTGTGGAAGCTTCGGGTCTTCTCGGCCACGGTCATGCCCCCTCCCTTCTCTCTGCTTGTGTAATGAGCGACTTCCACGACACGTCGTATAGAGGGTACTTCTTTATTTCTCACACTGAGCACAACACAGGCCAGCACTGGTTCTTCCTCTTCACTGAATACAACTCGAGGCAATATCACCTCCACTGGCTACACACACAGCCGATCACTCGGCGAGGTCCCTCGCCCTCACTCCTCTCCGCCGCTGGCTGGCGGCGTGACGACGGCGATGGAACCAACGCAGGAGATCTTCCACGTGGCCGGACGACGGAGAGCGATGTCGGTGAACAGCGACACAGCCAGGACCCAGGACCCCTCACCCGCCCCGAGCCACGCATCCGCTCCTCCTTATATCCCCCAGGCGTGGCTAAGCCCCGCCTCCGGCCACGCCCTCTCGTGGAACGTTCCAGCAGGTTCCTGGAGCATCTCGGCTAGCCCCTCCTGTTACCTTTGCCCCAGATACGCCTCCTTCCCCGATTGGTTCTTACCTCTGTGGCTGTAACCGTGAAACTCTTCCCAGGCCAGCTGGTGTCACTTTGTCATGTCAACATAACCCTGTCATTACACTTGTGAAACGTGGACCCGTTCAATGGAACATCAGCGTTACACAACCAACGAAAAGATAATGCCGCTCGACTGATTTGGAGTGAGACCTCTGCTGTGAAACCGGAGCCGGTCATGAGTACACTGCCCAGGTATGGGAAACTCTCCACTCTCTCCACAACTGCCTCATCACCGATTGGGAGTTGTGGGAGTGGAGTGCCCGATGGTACAAAATGCCCGGGCAGGTGTTTCACGCACACGCGCACACACACAACAACAACCGCCATTCGCCACTAAGTGGCGGTGACGTCACCACGACGCTTGTGCCAGGCCATGTGCACCTTAAGGCCACGTGAAGTGTCGAACGCCCGCCGGCAGGAGGTCACACACACACACAACACCAAAGTCATGGTGAGTTTGAAGTAATTCTGTCGAGCAGAACTTTGAAGGTTAATTTGTATTCACATCGAGTAAAGCGCCGCCCATATCAAACACCGAAGACGTGTCTGCGGTGTAACAGTTGGCATGCTGGACTCCTCCAGGTCGCTGGTTCCATTCGATCTCCCAGGAAAGCAGATTCAATGTGAGCATGCTACTTCAGTCCCACATCATCTGCCCAACCAATATTATTCATGGATTCATCACAGTGATTCAAGTACAAGGTCATGTGTGCTGGGGTAATGTGTGGGTACGACCACTTTGTCCAGAATGTTTGACAGGTGTGGGGTAGGTTGGTCAAATGCTATTAACTCTTTAACTAAACTCTTTGTTATTTCACTAGTAAGGCCCACTAAGCTATATAGCGCTTTTTTCAGAAGCAATCTGGCCACAAATGATAGCTCAACGAAGTGGCCCTATCGTGTGGATATTTACAGTAGCCAAATATTCAACACGTGTTTCTAAATGTGGAGGGGAAACCCGGACGACCCGGAGAAAAATCCACGGGACAACTCGGAGAAAGAGAGACACGCAAACTCCAAATGTACAGAGTGGGGCTGGTGGTGGTGGTGATGGGGGTCGCTGCGCGGGTATTTAACGGGGGGCACATTCCATTAAACCCACGAATTCATGGTGTCACACTTGGACGTGACGACCAGAGGTTACTGAATATCGACAGTTTAATGATTGGGCAAGTTTCTTAAATCTGTCCAGCCAGTGGTTATCATCTTACCTGTACACCGCAGTCTAGCGGAGGGTGAGGTGGGTGGGGGTAAAGTGTGAATACGCCCAACTCTTTAAACTCCTCTGATCAGCATGGAAGAGGAGGCCAAACACACTCTGGAGTTCACTGGGACGGAGGCTCTTCCGCTAGCAGGGGTCGTGAGCGAGAAATCTCTGTTGCCATTGATTTCGTCTGTGATGGTTTACTGAGAAAAGACGTGGGCACAATAGCTGTTAGTTACCCCAAAAGTCGCCTTGCGTATAGATGTTAGTGTATGAACACATCGTCCTGCGGAGGGAGCTGGTAGGAACGTTGGGTTGCTCGGTCAATGGCCTGCAGGGTCAACGGCCATGCTTATAAAGGGCTTATGATGATGATGATGGGCCATTGTGCCCCAGGCTGTGGTCAGATTTGTCATCTTGCACTCCAACAGCAGCGCTTAGGAGAAGCCACTGGGTGGCAGTAAGTGGCTGGGCTCAAATATCAAATAACAATTCAATTCGCGAGTGTCCATGTTGTGTTGTTGTTGTTGCTGCTGCTGTTGCTAAGTTCTCCCCCACTCTCGTGTGAGCTTGTCCATGGTGTTGTTGTTGTGTTGTTGTGCTGCTGCTGTTGTTGTGAGTGGGTGGCGTTGCAGCCCAGTAACGAACACTGCAGTTTAGCACGAAGTAAGTAAAGACTTGCATGACAAATATCTGCCATCTGCTGTTGTTGTTGTGGTGGTGTTAGATTGTTTAAATATGAACATCGTGACAAATATCTGCCATATTGTTGTTGTTGTTGTGGTGTTGTTAGATTGTTTAAATATAAACGTGTTAAATATCTGCCATCTTGTTGTGGTGGTTGTGTTGTTAGATTGTTTAAATATAAACGTGACAAATATCTGCCATCTTGTGNTTGTTGTTGTGGTGGTGGTGGTTGTGTTGTTAGATTGTTTAAATATAACATCGTGACAAATATCTGCCATCTTGTGTTGTGTTTGTCTTGATTTAAAGCTTTCGTGACTGCAGGGATTCACATTCTTGGTTCTTTCGGTAAAGTCACGTAGAAGGGAAATAATAGAAGAAGTTTCTGTTCAAAAACTTAGTCGCTAATGTCCAATACTATCGGTTTAAAACAATAAAATTGCAACCTCAGAGAAGCGTCGAGAAGCACGTGGAAATTCCACATTCCCATGGCGCGAGTTTAGCCACAAGCAAGCCACAAGTTGCTGACCAGCCTCACCACCCANCCCCTCGTTTGTGTATCGATCCCGAGGGTCGATCAGCTCTGTTACTGTTATTATTACCGTACAGTAATACAGTAACCACCTTCAAGAGCCGAATGGCTCACAGGGCTATACCTAATCAATGAACTTGAACTTGAACCTTGCAAACTAACTATTTACTCTATTGTAAGCGCTGGTTAATAAGAATAAGAATGCTGTTTTGTTTTTTAATGGCACCATACAAGAGCCCTTGAACATTGAGATTGGGTTGCTGCAGTGGCTAGGAGATGTTGACTACCTCGCCTGGTGTGCAGGAGGTCATGGGTTCATCACCAACCCTGACGCCTGCTGTATATTTGGAGTTTGCGTGTCTCTCTCATCATCATCACGGTGGCTAGGAGATGTTAACTACCTTGCCTGGTATACAGGAGGTCGTGGGTTCGATCCCGACCCTGACGCCTGCTGCTGTATATTTTGAGTTTGCGTGTCTCTCTCATCATCATCACGGTGGCTAGGAGATGTTGACTACCTCGCCTGGTGTGCAGGAGGTCGTGGGTTCGATCCCGACCCTGACGCTTATTGTATATTTGGAGTTTGCGTGTTCTCCCCATGTTCGTGTGGATTTGTCTCTGGGTCATCCGGTGTTTACCTCTACGTTTAGAATCAACATGCGTTCAGAGTATGTGGCTGCTATAAACTTACACATAGGCTGCTTTGTTGAGCTATCATTTTTGGCCAGGTCGCTTCTGTTAAAAAACCGACATGACTCAGTGGGCCTTATTTGGTAGAAAAATAAATGTGCAAATCCTGCGGTCCGTGACAGTGACACGTGGGGACCGAATGCAGTCAAGGATAGGTTCTTTTTTCAATCGAACCTTCTCACTGGTTACGCTGTGAATTGTTTTTACATTCAATCCGCACAAGCGGTGTTCATTTTGAGTGATATTTTTTAGCAACGGTGAAAAATATGCGTACGGTCGGAAAATAAAGCGAACTTTTTCGGGATAAGAAAACCCCCAAACAAAACGTGGAAGACGTGACAACGCTGTGCGTTGCTGTAACTGTGAATGGTCAGCCATTACGGCATGGAATTAGCCTTTGCCGCATGCAGGAACACTTCCTCATAGGCACACAGATCCCCCGCAACCAGAGGTCGCAACCGGGTACCCGATACCCGTACCCTACCCGATAGCCGGCTACCCGTACCCAGCCGGGTACGGGTACCCATTTGCGACCCTGGTGCGTCTGGGTACGGGTAGACCGTGAGTCACTGGTGAGTCACCGTTTGTCACTCATTTCGGGTAGGGAATGGGTACCTGTACCCGGCCGGGTACGGGTACCCGTTTGCGATCCTGGTGCGGCCGGGTATGGGTACGGGTAAGGAATCAAAACCCGTTTGCGACCTCTGCCCGTAACGTAAAAGTTTATTTACAGACCTAAGCCATTAGTGGGAGGGAGGGAGAAAAACAAAACTGGCCTTGGCAAAGCATGTGGCGTCAGTCTCGCCCGGTCATCCTCGCTGCCGATGTGATGATGTTCTTGATTTGAAGCTTTCGTGACTGCAAGGATTCATACTCTTAGGTTTTTTCGGTAAAGTCACATAGGTGAACAAAAATGATGTTCGTGTCGGATGTGCTAGACCACACGCTGGGAATGGAGGGGGCGGGAGGGGGAGAATATATTAATAATAACAAAGCAATGGATCTTTAGAACCCAGCGTGAAGCAATGTCCACCACAGTTGCCCTCTTGGTTGTTTCCTTTGAGTCACACGCTTGAAGGTAAAATTGTAAAACTTAAAAGGCGGTGTCGGCAAAATGCGCTGACGCGCCGCTCTGCTTGGTCGCAGTGGCGAGCTACGTGAGCGCGGCAATGCGAGACTGCAACTTGGACGATGAGGAGGAGAGGCTGCAGATCATCGAGGAGGTGGACGAAGCGGAGGAGAAAGACGAGGTGGAGGCGGCGGAGGAGGAGGAGGATGACGAGACGAACTTCGAGGGGACCGGCGTCAATCCCGGCGGCAATCCCANGTGGACAAGACTGCCGAGCCGCTGGGCAGTGCGCAGGACGGGCCGGTGGCGGAGTGCGATGTGCCGGGCAGTGGGGCCACTCGCCGTCATGGTGGTGGTGGCGGTAAGAGCGCACGTGCTCACACTCCACAGCGTAGTTGTTAGCGTTGTATTTTAAATGAAAGAAAAAAAACACGTTTGTAGCATTGTACTACAACAAACGAACATGGCCAAACCAAAAAACTTTTCGAAAATCACCAAAATAAAGCCATAAAAGCAATGAAGCAGTGGTCATAGGAACTGTGACCGAATTTTCACAATAAACGACGTAAACAACATTTAATTTGGAGCTTTCGTGACTGCAGGAATTACTCTTTGGTTCTTTCGGTAAAGTGACGTGTAAAGNTAAATAATAAATAAAATACTAGCATACGACATTTCGATTGCAACACAAGCAATCGTCATCAGGTACAAATGAAATAGAAACACAAATCTCGTATACTTAGAAATGTAATGTGATACAACAGAGAGTCGGATAACATAAGTCAACACCCCACCAGGAACGTATAAAGATAAAATAATAAATAAAATACTAGCATACGACGTTTCGATTGCAACACAAGCAATCGTCATCAGGTACAAATGAAATAGAAACACAAATCTCGTATACTTAGAAATGTAATACAACAGAGAGTCGGATAACATAACAGTCAGCACCCCACCTGGTTGATTACATTCTCCCTCGCCCCGTGCCTCCCCGCTAGGCGCGGGGACTCCCGGCGCGTTTGCGGTGCCACCGCTGCCGCCGCCGCTGCTGCTGTCGTGCCCTCACTGCGGCCGCGGCTACAACCGTCGCAGCTCGCTGCGGGAGCACGTCCGCCGCCGGCACAAGAGGGGCGCCGCGGGCGACAGCGGCATCGCGGATCTCCGCAAAGCACCGCGTCCTCGCCGCGCGGGCGAGGTGACTGACCCCGTTTGCCGGCATTGTCGCCAATTTACAGCGGCGGCTCGTCCGTCAGAATGCGTCTGTCTGAATGCGTCTGTCTGAATGCGTCCGTCTAAATGCGTCTGTCTGAATGCGTCCGTCTAATGTGTCCGTCTGAATGCGTCCGTCTGAATGCGTCTGTCTGAATGCGTCCGTCTGAATGCGTCTGTCTGAATGCGGCCGTCAGAATGCGTCTGTCTGAATGTGTCCATCTGAATGCGTCTGTCTGAATGCGTCCGTCTGAATGTGTGCGGGGGAAAGGAGTTTGAACCGTGACGTGTCGTCGCGTTGCGTCGTTGAGCTGCTTGCGGAGTCACGCTTACTCGCCCCTACGCAACGCCTGTGCTGAAGAGCTTCATAGCTCATCCGATTCCCTCCGGTAAAATTGTTTTATTATTCTGATTCTCACTTCGCACCTCTGTTCCATCTTTGCACAGAAGGGTCAGCCTCCCGCTGCCGTGAGCCACAAGTGCACAGAGTGTGGGAGAGACTTCAAGTGCAAACACCACCTCAAGGAACACTTCCGCATCCACAGCGGTGAGTGTGGAACATTGCAACGTTTGGCAGAACGCACCCACTGATTTCCTTCCTGCGCGTGTGTCTACAGCGCATGCCGCATTCGCTGCGTCACGCGGCACTTTGGATGATGCATTTATAATGTTTTGGTTTGACACGGCGACTTTCGCGACCGATATCCACAATTCTGGCTGCCCACCTGATGACGGTGGTTGTAGTTACTGGCGAAACGTCGCCGCACTTGAATTGCAAATGTTGTGGGTTTGCTCTCCTGCACACTGGCGTGCTGGAGAGTAACGAATCGGCACGTTGTGTTTCGCGTCACATACTTTACGAATCGTCCGTGTCGGTTTTTGACGACGCGTTTATACTGACGCGATGTAACCCAGAAACCTCCGTCGTCGATGTATTTGTTTGTAATTCCAGGGGAGAAGCCATATGGGTGCCCAAATTGCAAGAAGCGCTTCTCTCACTCGGGCTCGTACAGCTCGCACATCAGATGCAAGAAGTGCGTGGGCTTCGTCACGGCGAACGGCAGGGCGCGTGCGGCGACATCTCCAGTTGCCGGTGCCTCGACGGCTGACGCTGGCAAGATGGAAGGGGCCGTCGCCACGTCTCCCAAAGCCACGGGTCGTCCCGCCGGCAAGATCAAGACCGAAGAGGCGGATCTGGAGGAGCGTTCTTCCCACGTGGAAGGGGCGGCTCGCCACGCCTGCCGCTATTGCCACGAACCGTTTCTGAGCGCAGTACCTCTGCACCAACACGAGCGCTACCTCTGCAAGGTGAACGACGAGATCGACGCGTCGCCTCAACCGTCAGCGCCACAACCTCCGGCTCAACCAAAGAAGTCGAAATTGTCGGCTGGAAAGGGGTTGAAAGGGAGCGGCGCTACAGGACTCGGAGACCAATCGGCTTCCCTGAAGTCGTACTGCCTTGCTGGAAGTGTCGAGGCGAGTCCCGAGGAGTCGACAAAGATGTCGTTGGCCATGAGCCTCCCCGGAGACGTTCTCTCCGAGTGGCTGGAGACGAAACCCAACGCGGCGGGCAGATCACAGGAGCACCGTGCGCCCGGCTCGCCCTCCTACGAGCCGGCGGGCCGCAGCTGTTCTCCAGCTGGGCAGGCCGCCCACGGCACGGAGGGAAGTCCGGCCCTGCAAGGCCCCGCGGCGGGTCACGCGGAGAGCGGGCCGCCCGGCGGCGTGGCGGACGGGCTTTGCCGCGGTCGAGACCAGGCCCGGCCGCTCGACTTGTCGCTGCCAAAGTTGAGCAGAGCGAGGCTTAGAGAGATGGGCTTTGTCGATGTCCACAATTCGAGCGGCGTCGAGCGCAAAGAGGAGCCGTTGGACTTGACTCACGCGAAGAGATCGAACGGCGAGCCGGACTCGAGTGCTTCTCACGCGACCGATGGCTCATCGAACAACAGCGTTGACCGTTTACACGAGAACAAGCCGACAATGAACATGGTCACTTCCAGCTACGGCAACGGTCCCGTGCTCACGGCCTTTCCGCCGCCCAGTCTGATTCCGGCCTTCCACATGGGTGACCCCGGCCTGAGGCCCTACACGGGCCTGGACCAAGCAGCCTTGCTGTCCCACGCGGCTGCTCTCGCTGACTTCCACGATAAGATGCGCCACTTTGCACAGGTAAGAGCAAATGCTTGGAGGTTGCGCTGTTGGACTAACACGGAAGCACACGCGCACCGGTGGTGGCGCCTTGCGTTTACAATTCACGTGTTGAACCTTATTCATTGTGCGGAGAGATAGATGTGTAATGTGAGGATATATCCGGATCACTGACGTATCACAACTCGTCATGATGATTGGCTCTGCCGGTCCTGGTTTATAGCCAATGGGGGGAAGCCTGGGGCGTGGCCCTGACGTGATGGAAAGGTGAAAGCTCTAAGAAAAGATTGGTTCTGCTGGCTTTGGCCACAGCCAATGGGGAGATGAGTCAGGGGCGTGGTCCCGGGAGCTGACGAGGGAGCCTGGAATATTCCATGGAGGCTAACCAGGATTGGTGGAAACGTACCACGTGACCCGGGTATTAAATAGGGGTGGAGACGAATGACACGTGGTCAGAACGGGAACGAACAGAGGAAGGGGGCCACGCGGGAGCGGGGCTCCGGGTTGCCACGTGGCGGTGTCTATCTGTCCCTCTCACGCTGCCTGTCAGCAGCGTGAAGGAAAGCTGTATACAAGTTGAATAAAAGACCGGATTCCAGAAGTCGCCTCAACAACCTTTATTACAGATGTATGAATGTTTCGTTGCTGATATCCTTCGTGTTACGTGATGTTGCGTCGAACTAGGATCCGCATATTAAAGAGCGGGTCCTTGCAGATAAAATCTTGATGCAAGCGAGTCTGCCTCGGCTGATGAGACACTGTATGTCGAATATCGATCCCAGAATCTGCTTGTTCTGAATCAACGCTGCGGACATTGTGCACATCCATAAGGATGTAGCTGAGTGTAGCTGGGTGAGTGAGTAGCTGAGTGAGTGAGTAGCTGAGTGAGTGGATAGCTGAGTAAGTGATTAGCTGAGTGGGTGTAGCTGGGTGAGTGAGTAGCTGAGTGAGTGAGTAGCTGAGTGGGTGGATAGCTAAGTGGGTAGTTGAGTAGGTGGGTAGCTGAGTGAGTGGGTAGCTGAGTGGGTGGCTGAGTGGGTAGCCGAGTGGTTGGATGAGCGGGTGGGTAGTCGAGCGGTGGGTAGCTGAGTGGGTTGCTGAGTGGGTAGCCGAGTGGTTGGATGAGCGGTGGGTAGTCGAGCGGGTGGATAGCTGAGTGGGTAGTTGAGTAGGTGGGTAGCTGAGTGAGTGAGTAGCTGAGTGGGTGAGTAAGTAGGTAGCCGAGTGGTTGGATGAGCAGATGGGTAGCTAAGTGGGTGGCCGAGTGGGTAGCTGAGAGGCAAATACGAGACGAATCCCGTCGGTTTACCTCGGCGGCTCAACCGACGACCGCGCTCCACAGGGAGAGTCTCCTGAGCGGGGAGAGGGAGTCCCCGTGGTCTCGGTGGCGGTGACAGACTCGGGAGCTCCCGCGCGCAAGCGGCAGCGGAGGGGGGGCGCGTGCCCGGGGCTCGTTCGCCTGCGACCTGTGCGACGGAATCTTCCAGCAGAGCGGCTCGTTGCTGCGCCACCAGTACGAGCACACAGGTACGCGTTGCGTCCCGCGCGCTTGCCCCTCCGTTCCCTGTCCGTCGCAGGCAGGCGGTTCGAACCCACGACCTCCTGCATGCCGTGCGAGGGCGATAACCCCGCCCTCTGTTCCCTGTTCGTCGCAGGCAAGCGCCCGCACCGCTGCTCGGTGTGCAGCAAGGCGTTCAAGCGCAAGCAGCACCTGGCCGAGCACTCGCGGCTGCACTCGGGCGAGAAGCCGTACCGCTGCGGGCGCTGCGGCAAGCGCTTCTCGCACTCGGGAGTCTACTCGAAGCACACGCACCGCCGCTACTCGTGCTGCCGCGCGGCGACCGCGGGAGCCGGCGCGCCGGGGGGCGAGCGGAGCGCGGAGCGACGGAAGAGCTCGACGAGGGGGTGACGGGTGCGGGGCGGAGGGTTGTGCCGTAGCAGAGGGCCGGAATGACGAGGCAGAGTGGGAAGACGCGCGCGCGGGGGCTGCGGGAAGCGAAGAGAGAGATGCCGCCGTCAAGTTGAGCCGTGCTGACGGAGATGATACTGCGATGGAAGCTCCGCCGGGTGAAGACCAAGAAACTAAATGCGTAACTGACGGTGCGAGTGACGACGATGCTTTGAGTCGTGATAACTCGCCGGTCGGTCTGAGAGCAAATGTGTCGTGTTGCAAGCAGACCACTGCCGTGCCTGAAATGTGTTTTGTGGATGCAGAATGTGTTTTGAGCAAAGGTATTTCTGGACTAACTGAAATGCTGTTGGAATGAGTGGGTACTAGCGGCGAGGTGTTTTTCGTATTAAAATGATTGCAAAGAGGTGGAAAACGGAGTTAGGAATGGGCATGTTAAATGTGGATAGATAATGCTATGATTAGGAACATCTGTAGGTGGAAGATACAAGAATGATCTGGAAAAAGTATTTAATGTGCACACTTTAAAAAAGAATAAGTTTTCTACCAGTGCCGTCTTTTACAAAAGCAGTGTTACTCAATGTTTGAAATGTTAAAGCTTTGCTTCTGTTAGTCTTGAAAAGATAAAAGTATTCTGCTAAACTTTCACGCAGTGTTATTTGACATAGCATGCAGCTTGTGTGTTTGTGCAATTCCTCCTCGGTTGTTGTCGTCTGTCTGAAGCTGCGGTGTTTGTTTGTTTACACGTTGTCATCTCTGTAGTTTATTCATTCCGTTTTACATGCAAGTAGAATGACGTTGTTGTTGTTGTCTTTCCGACTGTCTTTCCGACAGACCTGTTCATTCAGACGCTGTCTTTCGACAGACCTGTTCTTCACCTGAAGTCGTGAGAATTATTTAATGTTTTATTTTATTATTTATTATTTCCCTTCTACGTGACTTTACCAAAAGAACCAAGAAGATGAATCCCTGCAGTCACGAAAGCTTTAAATCAAATTTAAAGTTGTTTTATAATTGCCAGCCAGAACATGAGTCAGTATTAATACTCTTTGAGCAAGATATTTGTAATATTTTCACAAATCGTCCAGACCATTGGTCCGTGTTGTACTGTGCGTACTATTTTAGCGGTGCATTTTAGTGTTCTCTTTGCAAGTTGCTGTTTGACAAACGTCTTATTTCTCCTGGATGTACAACCCCGTTTTTAACGCGCTCCATTTGAATACATTTTGTTTACCGACGCAGCCAAGGCTGCCAAGACTTGAATTTCTACATTAAAACTCAGAAATAAATCTCAGCGTCTTTATCGTAATGATCGCATTGCTCTGCAATGCTGGCGAGGGGGTGTCGGTGTGCAACTCCCGTATGTGCAATCCTCTCTTAGGACAAGAGACGCACACTTCCATTTCTTGCGCTTATCCAGAGTTTTAAGTTAACGTTCTCCCATTAAGTAAACAGAAGCATGATAATTGTTTTTTTACCCTTTTATCTGGCAACAAAACTGACACCTTTTTTACAAGTTGCCATGTTTGCATAGACCACAATACCTGCAGTCAGAATGCAAACAAAACACAACTCTGATCATGTATGCACTGTCCTTGAAGTTGATTGGTCCACAACCCGAGACAGCTTAGTCTGGCCCTCGACGAACAAGCTACTGCACGGACCTACCTCGTTCTCTTCACACCACCCCAGATGTTGATTGTCAACCCTCACCCGGGTGCTCACCGGCTCGGCGTGCCGTCGTCGAAGCGTCGTGGCTGGAGCGACTTTGACTGGGGGCCGTGGGGTGCTCACAGCGCGGCTCTGTGAGTCAGCCCACGTTCAAGGCGCGTGTGATTGTTGCACTCGAATGAGCGTGGGGGCAGTGCAGAGGTCGCAACTGGGTACCCGATACCCGTACCCTACCCGATATGGCGGCCGGGTATGGGTAGCTGTTTGCGACCCTGGTGCGGCCAGGTACGGGTAAGGAAACAAAACCCATTTGCGACCTCTGGGGCAGTGCCCCATCTAATAATAATTCAAAACAATAGATACATCATGTGCCTGCAGAGCTGTGAGTCGGTGGTGGGACGTGCACATTGCCACAGCAGCAGCAGGGTGGGTGTATTGTATAGGCAGACTTTGTATTGTATAGGCAGACTTCTTCATCGCAAGGCCACCAGCGGCCCGTGGTGGTGGCCTTTAGAGCGCCCCCCCCCGACAATCATGCTGCTGTCGAAACCCCAAATGGTTTCAAGCGTGTGGCGGCCCTCACCACAATGATGATGCCTTCATCGCGAAAGTGGTTCCCCCTATGAGAATGAGTGAAAAACACCGATACAGGACAACCTCTGTTTGCTTTCCACAAAGTAGTACTCGCTTTATCGACTCCGAGAGATGATTTTTAAAACTACAACTTTTTGATGGGCAATCTGTGCCCCAGCCACCGGCGCTGTGTCCGATTCTACGACCTGAAAACTTCCTTCAAACGGTCACAAAAGGTTTCCCACCCAATGTGTTGACGGCACTGAGCGAGCGGTGGACATCGCAGCATCACACGGCAGGGGTCAGTCTTCCTCAAGTACAACCGCTGCTGACTTCACCACCAAACAAGTATAAGCCGTAAAAAAAGTTTTTCACTATAAATCCTTTATATGCGTGTCGGCTAGAGTCCTCTCGTCCTCTGGCTTGAGATGGCTGCCGCCTATGGGTCAGATGATTATCTGCCACCATCAAGCAATTGGTAATGAAATATTTTTAAAAAATTCCCTAAACAGTGTCAAATTTGTGATTTTTTTTTCACAAAAATTAATTGTCACGCACAACGAGTCTGTGTGCAAAATGTCAGCTCGATTGGATCACGGGAAGTGGGTTAAAAAACGACCGAAAGATTTGCACGGTCCTAAGCAAGCAAGCAAGTGAACGTAATATAAAGGATTTAAAAAAGATGCTTCCCGATGTATTGACCCTGTAAAAGGCGAGTCATTCCGTGACCAAGATCTGGATTCGCAGCCTCGCGATTGCCAGCTTCTGCACTCTGCCAAAGTGCAACAGTTGATGAACTACCCATTGGGAATTATTGATCGGACTAAACATCATTTGATCCACCGTAGGAATGGGATTGGCCACTGCTGCACTATGCAACAGTTGATGAACTACCCATTGGGAATTATTGATCGGACTAAACATCATTTGATCCACCGTAGGAATGCGAAATTTCCCTTCGTGGCTCTGAGGATAAGCACCAGTATATGAAGTGTAATCCCTTGCAAGCGTTTCCAGGCTATGCTGACTCTGTAGCTATCACAGCGGTTGAAATTATTTGTATTTTTCTCAATGTCGATTGATTCTCTAATTAGTCTTGGCCAGTAATAATTCGTTTTTGCATAACACTTCCACGTTATCAAAATTAGTTGAATGTCCTTGTTGGCAAGCGTGCTCTGCCACTGCTGACAGCTGGCTTTGAGATGTAATTATCAGCGAAACGTCGTACGACTCAAATCCTAAATATTGTGAATTCACTCTTCATACACACAGGTGGCCTGCAGAAGTAACTCATTAGTGTTTGTTAACTTGACGCAGGTTTTTACTGATTGGCCGTGTCGGGTGCTGGAGGGTTACGACACATTTATAATAACGCGATCAAACCAAAAACCTTTATTATGAATAATACTGGTCGCGAAAGCCGACGTGTTAAACTAGTATATAATCAGTAGCAGCAGCAGTAGTAGTAGCAGTAGTAGCAGTAGTAGCAGTAGTAGTAGCAGCAGTATAGTAGTAGTAGCAGCAGTAGTAGTAGCAGTAGTAGTAGCNGTAGTAGTAGCAGTAGTAGCAGTAGCAGCAGTAGTAGGAGTAGCAGCAGTAGTAGTAGCAGCAGTAGCAGCAGTAGTAGCAGCAGTAGCAGCAGCAGTAGCAGTAGTAGTAGTAGCAGTAGTAGCAGCAGGAGTAGTAGCAGCAGTAGTAGCAGTAGTAGTAGCAGCAGTAGCAGCAGTAGTAGTAGCAGTAGTAGCAGTAGTAGCAGCAGTNGCAGCAGCAGCAGTAGTAGTAGCAGTAGTGGCAGCAGCAGCAGTAGCAGCAGCAGTAGTAGTAGTAGCAGCAGTAGTACCAGCAGTAGTAGTAGCAGTAGTAGCAGTAGCAGCAGCAGCAGTAGTAGCAGCAGCACCATATTTTAACACTAAAGCAGTCACTGACTCGCAACAACTTGCAATCATAAGTGACAGAGTTAATTTCGGGTAAAATCAATGAAAATGGGGTATGCCGATAGCATGAAAATGAGATGTGATAGAGCAAATCTGAGATCAGATTTGGAATCAGCACCCTGAAATTAGTCTAGAACAGCTGCAAAAGTCCAGGCCAGTTGATTTTTTTGTCGTTGACAAGTGTAATAATCAAACGAGGCTCTTGTCGCTACATCATGGGATCTCCTTTGCCAGTAACAAAATATACCAATAGGGGTTTTCCCCTTTTTTCTGGCAACAAAACTGACACCTTTTGCAAGGAATCATGCTTACACTAACCACAATACTTGCAGTCAAATGCAAACAAAAACAATACTCTGGTAATGTATGCATTGTCTTTGAAACTGATTGGTCCACACCAGAGACAGCTTTCTTTAGAGCCTAGTCTCATATGGTGTGCGCCTTTTGGCGTCATCTGGCCGAACACCATATGAGACGAGGCTCCAAAGAAAGCTGTCTCTGGTGTGGACCAATCAGTTTCAAAGACAATGCATACATTACCAGAGAATTGTTTTTGTTTGCATTTGACTGCAGGTATTGTGGTTAATGTAGACATGATTCCTTGCAAAAGGTGTCAATTTTGTTGCCAGAAAAAAGGGAAAACCCCTATGAGTATAGAGGCTCTTGTCCTTAAGGGGCGGATACAAAACAAACTGAAACGTGAACATCAGAAGCAGTAGCAGCAGTACGTGAGATTCAAGGCTGCTTCACGTATTTTTACGTCAATTCGACAACGAGGTGAGGAGAGTGGGGGGTGGAGAGGCTTTGAGGAGTATGTGTGTGTACACGTGTGTGTGTGTACACGTGTGTGTGTGTACACGTGTGTGTGTGTACACGTGTGTGTGTGCGTGTGTACACGTGTGTGTGGTGTGTGTGTACATGTGTGTGTGTGTGTGTCACGTGTGTGTGTACATGTGTGTGTACACGTGTGTGTGTACACGTGTGTGTGTACATGTGTGTGTGTACACGTGTGTGTACACGTGTGTGTACNTGTGTGTGTGTGTGTGTACACGTGGTGGTAGTGGTGGTGGTGAGTGGTAGTAGTAGTAGTAGTGGTGGTGAGTGGTAGTGGTAGTAGTGGTAGTAGTAGTGGTGGTGGTGAGTGGTAGTGGTAGTAGTGGTAGTAGTAGTAGGAGTGGTGGTGGTGAATGTTAGTGGTGGTAGTGGTGGTGAGTGTTAGTGAGTGTTAGTAGTAGTGGTGTGAGTGGTAGTGGTAGTAGTGGTAGTAGTAGTAGGAGTGGTGGTGGTGAATGTTAGTGGTAGTGAGTGTTAGTAGTAGTAGTGGTAGTAGGAGTGGTGGTGGTGAATGTTAGTGGTGGTAGTGGTGGCGGTGAGTGTTAGTGAGTGTTAGTAGTAGTAGTGGTGAATGTTAGTAGTAGTGTTGGTGGTGAATGTTCTCAATCTGCGTCTCCAGCGTGCTAGGACGTCCCGGCATTGAGGATCCGAGTGAGTTTAGGATCCGAGTGAGTTGAGTCAGCTGAGTCAGCCGAGTCAGCTGAGTGATCCGAGTGAGTTGAGTCAGCTGAGTGATCCGAGTGAGCTGAGTCAGCTGAGTCAGCTGAGTGATCCGAGTGAGCTGAGTGAGCCGGCCTCGGAGCCGGAGCCCTCGTACGCGAACACGGCCAGCGAGTCGTACGGCGGTGCCATCTCATCGTCGTCGGCCGCACGCAAACCCTGCAGGCGGTGGTGGTGGTGGTGTTCAAGTGAGTGGTGGTGGTGATGGTGGTGTTCAAGTGAGTGGTGGTGTTCAAGTGAGTGGTGGTGGTGATGTTCAAGTGAGTGGTGGTGGTGCTGTTCAAGTGAGTGGTGGTGGTGGTGTTCAAGTGAGTGGTGGTGGTGGTGGTGGTGGTGGTGGTGATGGTGGTGGTGGTGGTGATGGTGATGTGGTGATGGTGGTGTGGTGGTGGTGGTGATGGTGGTGGTGGTGATGGTGGTGTGGTGGTGGTGATGGTGATGATGGTGGTGGTGATGGTGGTGATGGTGGTGATGGTGGTGGTGATGGTGGTNGTGTGGNGGTGGTGGTGANGGTGGTGGTGGTGGTGATGTTGGTGGTGGTGATGGTGTGGTGGTGGTGATGGTGGTGGTGGTGATGGTGGTGGTGGTGGNGGTGGTGGTGGTGGTGATGGTGGTGGTGGTGATGGTGGTGGTGGTGGTGATGGTGGTGTGGGGTTGATGGTGGTGGTGGTGATGGTGGTGGTGATGGTGGTGATGGTGGTGTGGTGTGGTGGTGTNGTGGTGGTGATGGTGGTGGTGATTGGTGGTGGTGGTGGTGATGGTGATGGTGGTGGTGGTGGTGGTGGTGGTGGTGATGGTGGTGATGGTGGTGATGGTGGTGGTGGTGGTGATGGTGGTGATGGTGGTGGTGGTGATGGTGGNGGTGGTGGTGGTGATGGTGGTGGTGTGGTGATGGTGGTGGTGGTGTGATGGTGGTGATGGTGGTGGTGGTGATGGTGGTGGTGATGTGGTGGTGGTGGTGATGGTGGTGGTGATGGTGGTGANGGTGGTGGTGGTGGTGATGGTGGTGGTGGTGGTGATGGTGGTGGTGGTGGTGGTGGTGGTGGTGATGGTGATGGTGGTGATGGTGGTGGTGATGGTGATGGTGGTGGTAGTGGTGGTGATGGTGGTGANGGTGGTGGTGGTGGTGGTGATGGTGACGGTGATGGTGGTGGTGGTGATGGTGGTGGTGATGGTGGTGGTGATGGTGGTGATGGTGGTGATGGTGGTGGTGGTACTAACCTTGCTGATGAAGGCTGCAATGGTTTCTCTCAGGGGGAGTGATCCGGGACAATCGCCGCACGACGGTGACAATGACGGTGACAATGANGGTGGTGGCGGTGGTGGCGGTGGTGGCGGTGGTGGCGGTGGTGGCGGTGGTGGCGGTGGTGACGGTGGTGACGGTGGTGACGCTGTTTCCAGGAGCAGCAACGTCGGATCGTAGTCCTGCAGTGCAGACACCACGACCTCAACACGACCTCAACACGACCTCAACACGACCTCAACACGGCGGGGTCACCGTGGGTCACCGTGAGTGGGGTTACCGTGGGGTCACCGTGGGTGGGGTTACCGTGGGGTCACCGTGGGGTCACTGTGGGTGGGTTACCGTGAGGTCACCGTGCAGCTCCGCGAGGCTCCACCTCCCCTTTGTCTCCGTGGCGACGGCGCTTGAACGCCACCGCCAGGAGGAGGGAGCCGAGGAGGCCTGGGTGGAGGAGGGGCGGGGGTCACGGGGTCGGAGCGGGGTCGTGGGTCAGGGTGAGGGGCAGGGGCGGGGTCACGGGGTCGGAGCGGGGGTCGTGGGTCAGGGTGAGGAGCGTGGGGCGGGGGTCACGGGGTCGGAGCNGGGTCATGGGTCAGGGTGAGGGGCGGGGGTCACGGGGTCGGAGCGGGGGTCGTGGGTCAGGGTGAGGAGTGGGGGAGGGAGGAGGAGGAGAGGGAGGAGGGTAAGTGAGTGTGTGAGTGAGTGAGTGTGTGAGTGAGTAAGTGAGTGAGTGTGTGAGTGTATAAGCGAGTGAGTGAGTGTGTGAGTGAGTGAGTGAGGAGTGAGTGTGTGAGTGAGTAAGTAAGTGAGTGTGTGAGTGAGTGACTGATAAAGTAAGTGAGTGACTGAGTGAGTGACTGAGTGAGTGAGTGAGTGAGTGAGTGACTGACTGAGTGAGTGTGTGAGTGTGTGTGTGAGTGAGTGAGTAAGTGAGTGAGTGTGTGAGTGTATAAGCGAGTAAGTGAGTAAGTAAGTAAGTGAGTGTGTGAGTGAGTGACTGAGTGAGTGACTGAGTGAGTGACTGAGTGAGTGAGTGGTGAGTGAGTGAGTGGTGAGTGAGTGAGTANGTGAGTGAGTGAGTGTGNTGAGTGGTGTATGAGTGAGTGTGTGAGTGAGTGCATAAGCGAGTAAGTGAGTGAGTGAGTAAGTGAGTGAGTGAGTGAGTGAGTGTGTGAGTGAGTGTGTGAGTGAGTGAGAAGTGAGTGAGTGTGTTGAGTGTGTGAGTGAGTGAGTGTATAAGCGAGTAAGTGAGCGAGTAAGTAAGTGAGTAAGTGTGTAAGTGAGTGACTGAGTGAGTGAGTGTATAAGTGAGTGAGTGACTGACTGAGTGAGCAGCTGACCCAGTAAGATCACCAACACGACGATGGTCGCCACGGCGACGGCGCTGGCTCCGGCTCCGTCGCCGCGGCGACAGAGGCCGCGGTGGTCGCAGGCGGCGCAGACGGGCACCTGCAGGCGGCGCACGGCGCCCAGTGGCGGAGTCCCCGAGTCCCAGACGACGAGCTCCACCCAGTGGAGGCCCTCGGGCAGCGGAGACCTGGCCAGCAGCTGGGAGCTGTTGGCTGCCGTGGGGGGGGGGCGGTGGGGGGAAGTAAACAACAACAACAAACAACAACAACGGGAACAACAACAATGTCAATGTAAATGATGATGACGACGTTGATGACGATGATGACGACAATGACGATGATGATGACGACGATGATGACGATGATGATGATGACGATGATGATGACGACGACGACGATGATGATGGTGACGATGATGACGGTGACGATGATGATGATGTGATGATGATGACGGTGACGATGATGATGATGATGACGACGATGACGATGATGATGATGACGACGACGGCGAGCGCCATCTCCCGAGCGGCGTGTTCCCCCCCCGCCACTCACCGTCCACCTGCCGCACCTTCCACTTGTCTCCCCCACCCCGGGCGCCAGCTGGAAGCGGAAGGGGCGGCCGTTGGGGTCCTGGTCTTCGTCGGCGGCCATGACGGTGACGCCGCCGTGGGGCAGGCGGCCGCCCGGGGCCACACGGCGGCCGTGGGGGCGTTGTCGTTGACGTCGCTCAGCAACAGCCGCAGCGTGGAGGTGCCGCTAGCGCTGGCGGGGGAGCCTGCTCCACACACACACACGTACACACACACACGTATACACACACACACACACATACACACACGTACACACACACACGTACACATACACACGTACACACACATACACACACGTACACACACACGTCACACACGTACACACGCACACGTACACACGTACACGCACACACACGTACACGCACACACACACGTACACACACACACACGTACACACACACACACGTNCACACACACACACACACGTGCACACACACGTACACACACACGTACACACACACACACGTGTACACACACACACACGTACACACACACACGTATACACACACACACATACACACACGTACACACACACACACGTACACACACACGTACACACACACACGTGTACACACACACGTACACACGTACACGCACACACATGTACACGCACACACACACGTACACACACACATACACACATGTACACATACACACACACATGTNCACACACACACACACACGTGTACACACACACGTGTACACACACACGTACACACACACACGTGTACACACACACACGTNCACACACACACGCACACACACACGTACACACACACATACACACACACGTACACGACACACACACACACACACGTACACACACACACATACACACACACGTACACGCAGACACACACGTACACGCACACACACGTACACACACACACGTACACATGTACACACACGCACACACACACACGCACATACACACACGTACACACACGTACACATGCACACACGTACACACACGTGCACGTACACACGTACACACACGTATACACACACGTACACACACACACACAGTGTNCACACACACACGTACACACACACGTACACACATACACACACACACGTACACACACACACGTACAACACACACGTNCACACACACACGCACGTACACACACGTACACGCAGACACATGCAGACACACGTACACGCAGACACACACGTACACACACACACACGTACACACACACACGCACGCACACACACGCACACACACAGAATGTAGTGAAGGTGGTTACTAGCGGCAGGGCCACGCAATGTCACGGAGCGGGTCCCTAGGGGCGCAGTTCTGCTAGCAGCCCGCTTGGCTGGCAGGGCACCACGTGATAGGCGGCACGTGATTGGCCGAGCAAGGGGCGTGGCCCAGAGGTGACGGTTGGGACACGTGGTGCGTGGCCCCGCCCCTTCTGGTAGCTTCCAGAAGGGGGTGGGGCCGAGGACGGAGCCCAGAGGTCGCAACCAGGTACCCCCGATACTCGTACCCGACCCGATACCCAGCTACCCGTACCCAGGTACCCGTTTGCGACCCTGGTGTGGCCGGGTACGGGTACGGGTAGACCGTGAGTCACTGGTGAGTCACCGTTTGTCACTCATTTCCCAACGTCTTGTCTCTTCTCACAATTCAAGTTCCTAGAATCAACCCACCCGCGCCTGCAACATGGCTTCATCCCAGAGGTCGCAATCAGGTACCCGATACCCGTACCCTACCCGTACCCGGACGGGTACGGGTAGGGTACGGGTAGGGTACGGGTAACAGGTACCTTTTTGTCACTCATTTCCCAACGTCTTGTCTCTTCTCACAATTCAAGTTCCTAGAATCAACCNACCCGCGCTTGCAACGTGGCTTCATCCCAGAGGTCGCAATCGGGTACCCGTACCCGTACCCTACCCGTACCCGGCCGGGTATCGGGTAGGGTACGGGTACCCGTTTGCGACCCTGGTGCGACCAGGTACGGGTACGGGGGGTACGGAATCAAAACCCGTTTGCGACCTCTGGCGGAGCCAGCCGGGCGGGGCGGGGTATAAAAGGGAGGTCGCGAGGCTGGTTCGGGGCCGTCTGCTGGGACGTGGTCCCCGTAGCGGCGCCCTCCCCCGCGTCCTCGCTCCTGGTGAGCGGCGTGGCGGGTCGGGCAGCACGCCGGCCGTGCCGACACGCCCGCAGTGACCCCGTGTGTGAACAGAGTTGTCTACAAGTGTCGACTAAACGTGTGTGTGTGCGTGTGTGTGTGACGGTGTGAGTGGTGAGTGTGAGTGGTGAACGTGTGTGCGTGTGTCAGTGTGTGCCTCCTACTACCACTAGCATCTCAGAAGTGACTCTCTACACACGTACACACGCACAGCGACGGTGAGTGTGACGGTGAGTGGTGAATGTGAGTGTGTGTGAGTGTGACGGTGTGAGTGGTGAGCGTGTGTGTGTGTGCCTCCTACCGCCACTAGCGTCTCAGAAGTGACTCTCTACACACGTACACACGCACGGCGACGGTGACCGTGATGGTGACGGTGAGTGTGACGGTGAGTGTGACGGTGAGTGGTGAGTGGTGTGAGTGTGTGTGAGTGTGACTGTGTGAGTGGTGAGTGTGAGTGGTGAGGGTGAGTGTGAGTGTGACTGTGTGAGTGGTGAGTGTGAGTGGTGAGGGTGAGTGTGAGTGTGATGGTGTGAGTGGTGAGTGGTGTGAGTGTGTGTGAGTGTGTGTGAGTGGTGAGTGTGAGTGGTGAGGGTGAGTGTGACGGTGAGTGTGATGGTGTGTCACGGTGAGTGTGAGTGGTGAGTGTGTGTGAGTGTGACGGTGAGTGTGATGGTGTGAGTGTGACGGTGAGTGTGAGTGGTGAGTGTGTGTGTGAGTGGTGAGTGAGTGGTGAGTGTGGGTGGTGAGCGTGAGTGGTGTGACGGTGTGAGTGGTGAGTGTGAGCGTGAGTGGTGAGCGGTGAGCGGTGAGTGGTGAGTGGTGAGTGGTGTGACGGTGTGAGTGGTGAGGGTGAGTGTGAGTGGTGAGCGTGGCTACAGGCCCCCCCCTAACCCCGCACCGTTGTCAGTGGCCAGGAAGGTGGCTGTGTAGACGCTGTCCCGCACCATAGTGTAGTGTATAGTGTAGTGTATAGTAGTATATAGTATAATGTATAGTGTAGTGTATAGTGTAGTGTATAGTAGTGTAGTGTAGTGTATAGTGTAGTGTATAGTAGTGTATAGTGTAGTGTAACCCCGCACCGTTGTCAGTGGCCAGGAAGGTGGCTGTGTAGACGCTGTCCCGCACCAGGGGCGACTCACGGTCGATCTCCGCCGCGGTGCTCACCACGCCGCTCACCGCGTCCACCTCCAGCCAGTCACCCGGCACACGCAGCTTGCCGTAGCTGCCGCACAGACAAAGACGCCCGGGTAGCCTCGGCGGACCGTCGCGGCAAGTGGCGTTAGCGGCGAGCGGGCCAACGCTGGTACACAGACGAAGATTCCCCCACAGCGTAGCCTTCGCAGGCTGCAGGGGCAAGTGCCGTTAGTGAGTAGCAGCAGCGGCGCCTGTGGAGGCTACCGGCGCTGTGGCCACACACGAGGGGTGGGTGGCTACCAGCATAGTAGTGTATAGTGTAGTGTATAGTAGTGTAGTGTATAGTAGTGTAGTGTATAGTAGTGTACTGTATAGTAGTGAAGTACCGGTGAGGACGCTTGACACCGAGGTTGAGGCACACGTGTATTTATTTTACAAGTCGTCACGACAGGACAGCACTAGAGGGGTATCGGCCCCTCACCCGTATAACTGGGGATACACCGCTAGCTATCCCTGACCTACCCCGAGTCCTCCACTAACGGGCTAGGGGAGGCTGTCTGGCCCGACACTGGTGAGTCGGGCTACGGTACCCGGAATCCCAGAGTGCTGACTCTGGTTCACGGGACCACGCCGCTGGCTCGGTCCTGCGCGGCCCTGACAAGGGCGGCGTCTCAGGGGAGTCCAGGGCTCTAGCTACCCGGGTCTTCAATCTTCCCTCCTCTGTTCTAATACTGAGCCCCGAGCTCTCTCTGTCATCCCCTTTTATACCCCCAGGATCACAACCCCGGGCAGCCCTACCCCAGGCTGCCCGATGCGGACGTCGTTGCGGGCACCCCCCCCGTTTACTCCCGGAGCTCCGCCCACTGTGTTTGTTCGCCGTTTGATCCTATGTACAAACAGCCCCTCCATAACAGCCCTACAGTAGTGTAGTGTATAGTAGTGTATAGTGTAGTGTATAGTGTAGTGTATAGTAGTGTATAGTAGTGTATTGTGTAGTGTATAGTGTAGTGTATAGTGTAGTGTATAGTAGTGTATAGTGTAGTGTATAGTGTAGTAGTGTATTGTGTAGTGTAGTAGTGTATAGTGTTGTGTATAGTGTAGTGTATAGTGTAGTGTATAGTGTAGTGTATAGTGTAGTGTATAGTGTAGCGCCATGAACAAACTGTGGTAACTCACCTGCAGTAGCAGACGTACGTCAGCAGGGGTGGTTGTGGGCCGCTTGGATTCCCCAGACCCCAGGGGGGGGGGGCTGGGGGGGGAATATTCTAGGATCCCGAGAAGTCTCCGGAAGGGAGGAGTGGCCAGGGGGGAGACACCCTGGAGGGTGAATAAACGCCGGACCCCTCAACGGGGTCGGCAGTCGTCGCCAAGCCGAAGACCGGGCTTAGAGTAGGAGCCTGGGTAGACCCCAGACCTGCCGTCGTTCTAAGGGCTGAGTGTGTCAGTGGTAGGAGCCTGGGTAGACCCCAGACCTGCCGTCCTTCTAGGGACTGAGTGGGACAGCAGTAGGAGCCTGGGTAGACCCCCAGACCTGCCATCCTTCTAAGCGCTGAGTGGGTCAGCGGTAGGAGCCTGGGTAGACCCCCAGACCTGCCGNCCTTCTAGGGAAGTGGGACAGCGGTAGGAGCCTGGGTAGACCCCCAGACCTGCCATCCTTCTAAGCGCTGAGTGGGAGCGGTAGGAGCCTGGGTAGACCCCCAGACCTGCCGTCCTTCTAGGGACTGAGTGGGACAGCGGTAGGAGCCTGGGTAGACCCCAGACCTGCCCCTTCTAAGGCTGAGTGGAGCGGTAGGAGCCTGGGTAGACCCCAGACCTGCCGCCTTCTAGCGCTGAGTGGGTCAGCGGTAGGAGCCTGGGCAGACCCCAGACCTGCCATCCTTCTAAGCGCTGAGTGTGTCAGCGATAGGAGCCTGTGTAGACCCCAGACCTTCCGTCGTTCTAAGCGCTGAGTGGGACAGCGGTAGGAGCCTGGGTAGACCCCAGACCTGCCCCTTCTAAGCGCTGAGTGGACAGCGGTAGGAGCCTGGTAGACCCCAGACCTGCCGCCTTTAAGGCTGAGTGTGTCAGCGGTAGGAGCCTGGGTAGACCCCAGACCTGCCGCCGTTCTAAGCGCTGAGTGTGTCAGCGGTAGGAGCCTGGGTAGACCCCAGACCTGCCTCCTTTAAGGCTGAGTGTGTCAGCAGTAGGAGCCTGGGTAGACCCCAGACCTGCCGTCGTTCTAAGCGCTGAGTGTTCAGCGTAGAAGCCTGGGTAGACCCCCAGACCTGCCGCCTTCTAAGGCTGAGTGGACAGCAGTAGGAGCCTGGGTAGACCCCAGACCTGCCGTCCTTCTAGCTGAGTGAGCGGTAGGAGCCTGGGTAGANCCCCAGACCTGCCGTCCTTCTAAGCGCTGAGTGGTCAAGTAGGAGCCTGGGTAGACCCCCAGACCTGCCGTCCTTCTAAGGGCTGAGTGGGACAGCAGTAGGAGCCTGGGTAGACCCCAGACCTGCCGCCTTCTAAGCGGCTGAGTGGGACAGCGGTAGGAGCCTGGGTAGACCCCAGACCTGCCCCTTCTAAGCGCTGAGTGGGACAGCGATAGAGACTGCGTAGACCCCAGACCTGCCGTCCTTTAAGGCTGAGTGGACAGCGTAGGAGCCTGGTAGACCCCAGACCTGCCGCCTTTAAGGGTGAGTGGGACAGCGGTAGGAGCCTGGGTAGACCCCAGACCTGCCGCCTTCTAAGGCTGAGTGGGAGAGCGGTAGACCTGGGTAGACCCCAGACCTGCCGTCCTTCTAAGGGCTGAGTGGGACAGCGGTAGGAGCCTGGGTAGACCCCAGACCTGCCGCCTTTAAGGCTGAGTGGGAGAGCGGTAGGAGCCTGGGTAGACCCCAGACCTGCCGTCCTTCTAAGGCTGAGTGGGACAGCGGTAGGAGCCTCGGTAGACCCCAGACCTGCTGCCCTTCTAGGCTGAGTGTGTCAGTGGTAGGAGCCTGGTAGACCCCCAGACCTGCCGTCCTTCTAAGGACTGAGTGGGAGAGCGGTCAGACACTGGGTAGACCCCCAGACCTGCCGCCTTCTAGGGACTGAGTGGGAGAGCGGTAGGAGCCTGGGTAGACCCCAGACCTGCCGCCCTTCTAAGGACTGAGTGGGAGAGCGGTCAGACACTGGGTAGACCCCAGACCTGCCGCCGTAGTAGCCGGCACCCGAGCGCCGTGGCTGGGCCGGGTAGGACAGCCTCCCCCCCCCCCCCCCCCGCCGGGGCCTCTAGCCGGAGGGCGGAGAGCCGTCCCGGCGTCAGGAGGAGGCTCGATAGCCCAGGGGCCGTACCTCCCCAAGCAGCGGGTGACAGGGGCCGTTAGCCCTTTGGCGTTAGCGACCTTGTGTTGAGTCATTGTTCAATGCAAGTGTCGCCTCAAGTAGCGGCTCTCCCTCGCCGCTGGGCTCACGGCACTAATACGGCACTCGGCGGTCGTGTGTCGGACAGCAAATCCACGACATCTCCTGCCCGAGTGCCGTGACGTCTCAGCAGCGATCACGGCGACGGCAAGCGGCTTCACCAGGCGACAGACACATTGGCGGAGAAGTCGTCCTCCTGTTTGGGGTTGCTGCGGTTGTTGGGGTTGTTGTGGTTGTTGGGTTGTTGTGGTTGTTGGGGTTGTTGTTTGATTGTTGTGTTGCTGTGGTTGTTGTTTTGGTTGTTGTGGTTGTTGTTGTGGTTGTGTAGTAGCGTTCACGACTCTTGGACGCCGGAGTTGGAGGCACACGGGTTTATTTAACACAGCACGTTCGTGGCATACAACACTAGAGGGGGTATCGGCCCCCTCACCCGACTATCTGAGGATACACGTCCTAGCTACTCCTAGCCTGCCTCCTAGTCCTCCACTAACGGGCTAGGGGAGGCTAGCTGGCCCGACACTGGTAAGTCGGGCCCGGTACCCGGAGTCCCAGACCAGCTCTTACAAGAGCACTGGCTCTGGCTCTCGGACCACGCCGCTGGCTCGGTCCTGTTCGGCCCTGATAAGGACGGCGAACCAGGGGAGTCCAGGGCTCTATCTAAGACGTCTTCAGTCTTCACTGGTTAGCTTAACATTCTCCCCTTAGCCCTCCGACACATCCCCTTTTATACCCAACCCCTCGCTGAGGGTGGGGCCCCAGGGGATCATAAGCCCCCAGGGTGCCTGACGCGGACGTCGTAGAGAGCACCTTCCCATGCACTCATGTAGCCCCGCCCACTGTGTTTGTTTGCCATAAGCTCCCATGCATAACGGGCTCTCTCTAACACCCCTACAGTTGTTTGATTGTTGCGGTTGTTGTTGCGGTTGTTGTTGTGGTTGTTATCCGCTTGGCGGGGCGGGGGTGTGTGTGCTCACCGCAGGCTCTGCTTCTGTGCGGAGTCCGGGTCCCGTGCCACCAGCGTGGTGACGACGCTGCCAGAGCGACGCCCTCGGACAGCCGCACCTGCTGCAGCCGCGGCTCAAACAGCGGAGCCTCGTTCTCATCCTCAACACTCACCTGGCGCCGCGGAGAGACACGGGGAGAGACACGTGGGGAGAGACACGGGAGAGACACGGGGAGAGACACGGGGAGAGACACGGAGAGACACACGGTGAGAGACACGTGGGAGAGACACGGGAGAGACGGGAGAGACATGCNGGGAGAGACACGGGGAGAGACACGGAGAGAGAGAGACACGGGGAGAGACACGGGGAGAGATGCGGGGAGAGACGCGGGGGTGGCGGCTTTTCCGCGGGAATCTTTGTTCGTGGCGGGAGAATCCGAGCAGCTGTGAAGCTTTTGGGGGCCGTGGGGGGGGGGCCGTGGGGGGCCATGGGGGGCCGTGGGGGGGGGCCGTGGGGGCCGTGGGGGGGGCCGTGGGGGGGGGGCGTGGGGTGACTCACCGTGACGGTGGCGGTACTCTGGGGAGGGGTCCACGCGGATTTCACGAGCGGCTCCTCGTTGTCCACGACGACGATGAGTTTGTACGACGACGCCATCTCAAAGTCTAAGGGCTGCGGCGTACACACACGTACACACACGTACACACGTNCACACACACACACGTACNCACACACACACGTACACGTACACACGTACACNCATACACACACACACNTACACANACACACACGTACACACACACACACGTACACACACACACGTAAACACACACACACACGTACACACACACACACGTACACACACCAACACAGACACACACAGACACACACACAACACACACACACACGTACACACGTACACACACACACGTACACACACACGTACACACACACATATACACACACGTNCACACGTACACACACACACGTACACAGACACACACACACGTATACACACGCACACACACACGTACACGTACACACACACACACAGACACACACGTACCACGTACACACACATACACACACACGTACACACACAACACGTACACACACACACGTACACACACGCACACACACACGTACACACGTACACACACACGTACACACACACNCACACACGCACACACACACGTACACACACACACGCACACACAGCACACACGCACACACACACGTACACACACACGTACACACACACACACACACGTAAACACGTACACACACACGTACACACATACACACGTACACACAAACACGTACACACACGCGCACACACGCGCGCACACACACGGACACACACACGGACACACGAACATACAAAAGACAAAGATCCCCCGTATAGCTTTAGCAGACTGTAGGGGCAAGGCCGGCGCTGTGGCACACGAGGGGGTGGGAAGCCAGCGACGTTCTGACCCCGTGACCCCCCCCACCCCCACCCCCACTGGACGTCTGTGAAAAAATACCTCCTCCTNCCTCTACTCCCCCTCCCTCCCTCCCTTTCCTCACTCCAACCCTCCTTCCCCCCCCCTCCCTCCCTCCCTCCCTCCTTTCACCCCTCCCTCCCCTCTCCTCCCCTCCTCTCCTNCCTCCCTCCCTCCTCCCCCTCCCTACCTCCTTTCCTCACTCCAACCCCTCCTTCATCCCCCCTCCCTNCCCTCCTCCCTCCCCTNCCCCCCTCCCTCCCTCCCTCTCCTCCCTCCTNCCCTCCTCCTCCCCCCTCCCTCCTCCCTTTCCTCACTCCAACCCCTCCTTCCANCCCCCCTCCCTCCCTCCTNCCTCCCTCCTCCCTNCCCCCTCCTCCCTCCCTCTCCTCCCTCCTCCCTNCCTNCCCCCTCCCCTCCCTNCCCTCCTCCCTCCCTCCAAGCGTTACCTTGACAACGACGATCCTGCCATCGTTGGTAGCGGGGTCGGTCTCCACGGCGAACAGGTCCTGGGGTCTCCCGCCCCCACGCCGCCCCCCGCCCCCCCGCGGAGTGAGTAGCGGACTCGCCACGCCGCCGTGCCGACCTCGTCCGCGTCGATCACCGAGAGAAGCGCCATCGTCACCGGCACCCCACGGCGTTCTCACGCACCGTGCCCGTCCACTGGGGCGGTGGCGGCGGTGGTGACGAGGGAGGGGGCGGGACATCGTTGTTGTATACAGACTATGTGCAGTGTTGAGTCTATGGGCAGTGTTGAGTCTATGGGCAGTGTTGAGTCTATGGAGTGTTGAGTCTATGCAGTGTTGGTAGTGTTGATCTATGGTGTGAGTCTATGGGCAGTGTTGAATCTATGGGCAGTGTTGAGTCTATGGGCAGTGTTGAGTCTATGGGCAGTGTTGAATCTATGGTGCAGTGTGGTAGTGTTGAGTCTATGGTGCAGTGTTGAGTCTATGGGCAGTGTTGAGTCTATGGTGCAGTGTTGAGTCTATGGTGCAGTGTTGAGTCTATGGTGCAGTGTTGAGTCTATGGTGCAGTGTTGAGTCTATGGTGCAGTGTGAGTCTATGGGCAGTGTTGAGTCTATGGGCAGTGTTGAGTCTATGGGGCAGTGTTGAGTCTATGGTGCAGTGTTGAGTCTATGGTGCAGTGTTGAGGTTGGGTGGCGGTGTGCNTGTGGTGGTGTGTGGTGGTGCGGCGTGCCGTACGGTTCTGCTCGTGAACTCGGGGCGTGGTCATTGATGTCGGTGATGGTGATGATGGCGGTGGCCGTGGTTGAGAGACTGATTCTGGCGTCTCCCTCCATGTCCGAAGCCATCACCACCAGCGAGAAGCGCGCCACTCTCTACACACAGCGGCACACACACACAGACACACACAGACACACACAGACACACGCACAGACACACAACACACACATAGACACACACACAGACACACAGACACACACACACACATCAACACAGACACACACAGACACACAGACACACACACAGACACACACACATCAACACAGACACACACACACAGACACACACACAGACACACACAGACACAAACACACACATCAACACAGACACACACAGACACACAGNCACACACACACACACAGACACACACACAGACACACACACAGACACACAGAGAGACACACACACAGACACAAACACACACATCAACACAGACACACACACAGACACACACACACACACACACAGACACACACACAGACACACCACACAGACACACCAACACAGACACAACACAGACACACCACACAGACACACCAACACAGACACACCACACAGACACACACACAACACACAGACACACACACACACACACACACAGACACAGACACACACAGACACAGACACACACACACAGACACACACACACAGACACACACACACACACACNCACACACACAGACACACACACAGACACTCACACACACAACACACACTCACACACTCACTCACACACTCACACAAACACTCACACACTCACTCACACACTCACACAAACACACAGACACTCATTCACACACTCACACAGACACTCACTCACACTGCCACTCACTCACAGAGACATTCACACACTCACACAGACACACACTCACACAGACACACACACACACAGACACACACAGACACACACGTGACACCCACCTCTCGGTCCAGCCCGACCACAGTGCGGGTGGTGATGATGCCCGTGCGACGGTCGATGTGGAACAGGCTGTGCTGTGCGGTCCCCATGGGGGGGACTGCCCCACGATGTCGTAGCGGAGAGCTCCGTGGGGCGTCAAGGGGTCGTCCAGGTCACTCGCCTCCACCCTCATCACGAAGGTGCCTGACACGGCCACAGGGGGAGGGGAGAGGGAGGGGATGGAGTGAGTGAGTGTGTGTGTGATTGAGTGTGTGAGTGTGTGTATAAGGGAATGAGTGAGTGTGTGTGTGATGGGGCAGTAGTGGAGAGAGTGGAGAGTTTCCCATACCTGGGCAGTGTGCTTATGACCGGCTCCAGTTTAACAGCAGAGGTCTCACTCCGAATCAGTCGAGCGGCAATATCTTTTCATCGGTTGCGTAACGCTGTGTGGAGCTACCTGTCTGTCGCTCCGCACGAAGCTTCGGGTCTTCTCGGCCACGGTCATTCCTCCCTTCTCTACGTTTGCGAAACGTGGCCCCTAATGGAGAATCTTCGTCGGTTGGAAACATTTAGGCTGGCCTGCCTACGATCCATCCTGGGATTAACCAGGTGGATTGTGTGAGGAGCTCACAAATCCTTGAAAGATCTGGGCAAAGTCCCATCGGTGAGCTCCTCCGGCAGGCAAGGCTGCGTTGGCTGGGTCATGTAGCCCGCATGCCCAGCCACCGCATGCCTAAACAGCTTTTGTTCGGCCGGATCGAGGGGGCTAAACGGGCGCGGCACGGGCTAGAGAAGATATGGAGTGATGTGGTACAGGAGGACGTGGAGCTGAGTGGACTTGCCGATGACTGGTACCAACGGTGTCAAGATCGGCCTCGTGAAGGACGCTACTGGGCAGTTGGCGGCAGTCGCCCTCCAACAACGAGGGCGGAGGAGCGACGCTCACAACAATGAGCGGAGCACCGGGTGGCTAAAGCACAGCAAGTTGGTACAGTAGGGGGCACAGGTGGTGCATGAGCCAGTCATCTCGGTCATCTCAGTCAGTCGACCGTGGCACCTGGGTCTGCCCCGTGACCTCCTGCCAGCGGGCGTTCGACACTTCACATGGCCTCAAGGTGCACATGACCTGGCACAAGCGTCGTGGTGACGTCACCGCCACTTAGTGGCGAATGGCGGTTGTTGTTGAGTGAGTGTATGAGTGAGTGTGTGAGCGAGTGAGTGTATGAGTGTGTGAGTGCGTGAGTGTGTGAGTGAGTGAGTGGTGAGTGTGTATGAGTGAGTGTGTGAGTGAGTGTGTGAGTGAGTGTATAAGGGAGTGAGTGAGTGAGTGTGTGAGTGAGTGTGTATGAGTGAGTGTGTGAGTGTGTGAGTGAGTGTATAAGGGAGTGAGTGTATGAATGTGTGAGTGTGTGAGTGTGTGAGTGTATAAGGGAGTGAGTGTATGAATGTGTGAGTGTGTGAGTGTATAAGGGAGTGAGTGTATGAGTGTGTGAGTGTGAGTGAGTGTGTAAGTGTATGAGTGAGTGAATGAGTGTATGAGTGAGTGAGTGAATGAGTGAGTGAATGAGTGTATGAGTGTGTGAGTGAATGAGTGTGTAAGTGACATTCTTCCACTCCGGTGGTGAGTGTACACCCAGCACCTCATTATTAGCTAGCTGATAAAAGTTGCAAGCGAGAATTTTATCATCGCTTGCGGCTGGGGTTGGCATCATCCCTGACTCCTCCTGATATCGAGGGGAAATGGGCGAAGTTTAGGACTGTGGCTCATGCAGCTGCAATGGCTGCTTTAGGTACACGTTCCAGACCTCCCGAGAGACCCTGGCTGACAGAGGAGGTGTTCAAGCTGGCTGAGAAAAAGGCGACAGGCCCGCTCTCATCGGCTACAGCATCCCACGTCGGAGAATGAGGAGGCTTACCGCAGCCTTCACTCGGAGGTTCGGAGAGCCGTGAGGTGCTGCAAGGATGGGTGGTGGTCGCGGGTTGCTGAGGAGATGGAGTCTGCCTCAATGGCCCGTGATCACAAATCGCTCGTTAATTCCATCAAAAAAGTAATCTGCAGCGCCACACCTATTACCATCATTAAGAGAAAGAATGGTGATCCAATCTCCGTCCCCCAGGAACAGGTTGGCAGATTTGTTGAGCATTTCTGAGGTCCTGGGGGAGGGCAAATCCCTCACCTAGAAAAAACGTGGGACAAAGTGGGGATGACCCTGCTGAGGCTGCGGTGCCTCAAATATTGGAAGAAGTCACCCCCTTTGAGTGGCTAGCTGAGTTGAGATCTGTTGAGGAAGTACTGAAGGCGATCCGGAGTCTGAGACCAGGAAAGGCACCTGGCAGAGATGATCTCCCAAGTGAAATATTGAGGGAGGGTGGCCTTTGTGCACAGACTGCCCTACATGACATCATAACAACAGTCTGGACCACTGGACGGGTTCCGCAGGATTGGAAGGATGCCCTGGTGGTCCCCTCTTTAAGAAGGGGGACCGCACAGACTGTAACAACTACAGGGGCATCTCACTCCTCAGTGTACCGTGAAAGGTCCTGGCAAGGATTATTCAACATCGCCTTGCTAGGCACACTGAGGAGAGGCGTGCGGAGCCCCAATGCGGTTTCAGGAAAGGGTGGTCCTGCACAGATGCCATATTTTCTGTCCGCCTGCTACAGCAGAGTTGTGGAGTTCCAACAAGACCTACATCTCTGCTTTATTGACCTGGTCAAGGCTTATGATACCATCAGTAGGCCTGGGCTCTGGGTTGTTCTTCGTGCTTTCGGAGTGCCTGACCCTCTGTTCACAATCATTAAGGACCTTCATGATGGTGAGCGGGCCCGGGTAAAACTACGTGGCCGGGAGTCGGAGCCATTCCTCTATCATCATCCTCGCCATCGTCGTCATCGTCATCATCGTCATCATCATCATCGCCATCATCATCATCGCCATTATCATCGTCATCATCATCACCATCGTCATCATGATCATCATCGTCATCGTCATCATCATCGTCATCATCATCGTCATCATCATCATCATCGTCATCATCATCATCATCGTCATCATCGTCATCATCATCGTCATCGTCATCATCATCGTCGTCATCATCATCGTCATCATCGTCATCATCATCACCATCGTCACCGTCATCATCACCATCATCATCACCATCGTCATCATCATCATCACCATCGTCACCATCATCATCGTCACCATCATCATCGTCACCTCGTGGCGATCCTTCCGTGAGGCTGCCGTGGAAGACGTCTCTGGTGAACTTGGGGCGGTTGTCGTTGACGTCGATGACGTCAATGACGATGTCAACGGGATCCTCCACAAAACCTCCAGTCGGGTCGACGGCGAAGCAGCGCAGCTGCAGTCACAACAACAACAGCAGCAGCAGAGTGCAGCTGTGTAGAGTGTAGTGTATAGTGTAGTGTATAGTAGTGTAGTGTATAGTAGTGTAGTGTATAGTAGTGTAGTATATAGTGTAGTGTATAGTAGTGTAGTGTATAGTAGTGTAGTGTATAGTGTAGTGTATAGTAGTGTAGTGTATAGTAGTGTAGTGTATAGTGTAGTGTATAGTGTATGTATAGTGTATATAGTGTAGTATATAGTGTATAGTGTAGTGTATAGTGTAGTATATATTGTGTAGTATATAGTGTATAGTGTCGTGTAGTGTAGTGTATAGTGTAGTGTATAGTGTAGTGTATAGTGTAGTATATATTGTGTAGTATATAGTGTATAGTCGTGTAGTGTGCTCCGTACGCGATACTGAGCGATCACCTCGCGGTCCAGGCTCGCGGTGACTGACACTCTCCCCGTGGCGGCGTCGACGACGAACAGCCCCGTGGGTTGTCGGTCAGCGCCCTCCCCCGCCAAGGCGTAGCGCACGTCCACGCCCACAGCGTTGGACTTCACCTGCCGTGGGGGCATTGGCGGAGTGGGGGCGGAGTGGGGGCCGTGACGGAGTGGGGGGCGGTTGGCGGAGTGGGGGGCTCCTACGCCGGACTAGTCTCGGCACTCTCACGCCCGGCTCACCCTCGGCCATCCGCGTTGTGTGAGTGAGTGTGTGTGTGTGAGTGTGGTGAGTGTGTGAGTGTGTGAGTGAGTGTGTGTGTGAGTGTGTGTGTGAGTGAGTGTGTGATTGTGTGTGTGAGTGTGTGTGAGTGTGTGAGTGTGTGTGAGTGTGTGAGTGAGTGTGTGTGTGAGTGTGTGAGTGAGTGTGTGAGTGTATGAGTGAGTGAGTGTATGAGTGAGTGTGTGTATGAGTGAGTGAGTGTATGAGTGAGTGTGTGTATGAGTGTGTGTGAGTGTGAGTGTGTGAGTGTGTGAGCGAGTGAGTGTATGAGTGTGTGTATGAGTGAGTGTGTGAGTGTGTGAGTGAGTGTGAGTGTGTGAGTGAATGAGTGAGTGTGTGACATCACGGCCGTCCGCGTCCCGTGTGTTTGTTGAACTATCCCTGGACTCTGCACCGCCGCTGGGCGTGTTTGTGTCACCCCCCGTGCCCCCACTGAGGCTGATAGAAAAGAGCTTCCCGGCTCTACGGATTCCTCCCCCTCCTCCACCTCCTCCTCTTCCTCGTCTGTCTGATCCAGCTCCACCACCTCCACCTTCTACACGGGGCCTAACCCTAGGCAGGGGCTAGTTTAGGCCTAATTTAGGGTTAGTTTAGGGCTGGTTTACGCCTAGTTTAGGCCTAATTTAGGCCTAGTTTAAGGCTAGTTTAGGGTTAGTTTAGGCCTAGTTTAGGGTTAGGTTAGGCCTAGTTTAGGGTTATTTTAGGGTTAGTTTAGGCCTAGTTTAGGGCTAGTTTAGGCCTAGTTTAGGGTTAGTTTAGGGTTAGTTTAGGCCTAGTTTAGGGTTAGTTTAGGCCTAGTTTAGGGCTAGTTTAGGGTTAGTTTAGGCTAGTTTAGGNATAGTTTAGGCCTAGTTTAGGGTTAGTTTAGGGTNAGTTTAGGCTAGTTTAGGCCTAGTTTAGGGTTAGTTTAGGCCTAGTTTAGGGTTCCTAGTTTAGGCCTAGTTTAGGGTTAGTTTAGGCTAGTTTAGGCCTAGTTTAGGCCTAGTTTAGGGTTAGTTTAGGGCAAGTCTAGGTCTAGTCTAGGGCTAGTTTAGGGTTAGTTTAGGCCTAGTTTAAGGCTAGTCTAGGGCTAGTCTAGGATGAGGCTAGACGACAGCGAGAATGGGAGCGCTCTGCGCACAGCGCCGCACCTGCAGCAGCAGCTTGGGGAAGGGGCCACGCTGGTTCTCGGGCACGGACACGGGGGGGTTGACCCACGTCCGTCTCCAGCGGCGCTGACGCGCACCACCACGCCCTGCCTGCCGGAACCTCACCACCACCTCCACCACCTTCTCCACCTCCTCCACCTCCGCGCGTCTCTCCCCACGCTCTCTCTGTGCGGGGTGCGGTGAAGGTGACATCGAAACGTCGTCGTGAGCGAGGCCACCTCACGTGTGTGTGTACGTGTGTGTGTGTGTACGTGTGTGTGTACGTGTGTGTGTACGTGTGTGTGCGTGTGTGTGCGTGTACATGTGTGTGTGTACGTGTGTGTGTGTACGTGTGTGTGTGTGTACGAGTGTGTGTGTGTACGTGTGTGTGCGTGTGTGTGCGTGTATGTGTGTGTGTACGTGTGTGTGTGTACGAGTGTGTGTGTACGGTGTGTGTACGTGCGTGTGTGTGTACGTGCGTGTGTGTACGTGCGTGTGTGTACGTGTATGTGTGTGTACGTGTGTATGTACGTGTGTGTACGAGTGTGTGTGTGTACGTGGTGTGTGTGTACGTGTGTTTTTGTGTACGTGTGTGTGTGTACGTGTGTGTACGTGTGTGTGTGTATGTGCGTGTGTGTGTACAAGTATGTGTGTGTACGTGCGTGTGTGCGTGTGTGTACGAGCGTGTGTGTGTACGTGCGTGTGTGTACGTGTGTGTGTACGTGTTTTTGTGTACGAGTGTGTGTGTGCGTGTGTGTACGTGTGCCATGCTAATCAGAAGTGTGGTGAGTCTATGGGTCTCTGTGAGGTGAGTCTATGGGTCTCTCTGTGGTGAGTCTGTGAGTCTCTGTGTGGTGAGTCTGTGGGTCTCTGTGTGGAGTCTGTGGGTTTCTGTGTGGCGAGTCTGTGGGTCTCTGTGTNGTGAGTATATGGGTCTCTGTGTGGTGAGTCTGTGGGTCTCTGTGTGGTGAGTCTGTGGGTCTCTGTGTGGTGAGTCTATGGGTCTCTGTGTGGTGAGTCTGTGGGTCTCTGTGTGGTGAGTCTGTGGGTCTCTGTGTGGTGAGTCTATGGGTCTCTGTGTGGTGAGTCTGTGGGTCTCTGTGTGGTGAGTCTGTGAGTATCTGTGTGACGAGTCTGTGGGTCTCTGTGTGGTGAGTCTATGGTCTCTGTGTGATGAGTCTGTGGGTCTCTGTGTGATGAGTCTGTGGGTCTCTGTGTGGTGAGTCTGTGGGTCTCTGTGTGATGAGTCTGTGGGTCTCTGTGTGGTGAGTCTATGGGTCTCTGTGATGAGTCTGTGGGTCTCTGTGTGGTGAGTCTGTGGGTCTCTGTGTGATGAGTCTGTGGGTCTCTGTGTGATGAGTCTATGGGTCTCTGTGGTGAGTCTGTGGGTCTCTGTGTGGTGAGTCTGTGAGAGCTGTGGGGGTGAGTCTGTGGGTCTCTGTGTGGTGAGTCTGTGGGGTGGATGAGGTGGGTCTCTGTGTGATGGTCTATGGGGTGTGATGAGTCTGTGGGTCTCTGTGTGGTGAGGGGGGGGGGTGGTTGAGGGGGGGGCNGGGGGTGAATGAGGGGGGGGGCNGGGGGGTGGTTGAGGGGGGGGAGGGGGGGTGGTTAANGGGGGGGCNGGGGGTGGTTGAGGGGGGGGCAGGGGGGTGGTTGAGGGGGGGGGCGGGGGGTGGTTGAGGGGGGGGGCAGGGGGGTGGTTGAGGGGGGGGCGGGGGGGGTGAATGAGGGGGGGGGGCGGGGGGTGGTTGAGGGGGGGGGGGGGGGGGGGGGGGGGGGGGGGGCGGTGAGGGGGGGGGGGTGCAGGGGGTGGTTGAGGGGGGGGGCGGGGGGTTGGGGGGGGGGGGGGGGGAGGGGGGGGCGGGGGGGTGGGAGGGGGGGGGCGGGGGGGGGGTGAATGAGGGGGGGGGTTGAGGCCCCCCCGCGACCTGAGTCTGTAGCTCTGCTATCACAGCAGCAGCGTCATCGTCGTCATCGTCATCAGCAGGTGACGCTCCATCAGCCTCACGGCCTCAAGTCTCTCGACAGCGCCACTCAGAGACGCCGCTGATGGCGACATTCAGAGAGACGTGACGTCATCAGGCGATATTAACACCACCCACCATCATCACACACCATCACCACCATATCATCACCCATCATCACACACCACCATCATCATCACCACCATCATCATCACACCATCATCACTCACCATCATCACACCATCATCACCACCATCATCCACCACCATCATCTACACCATCACATCATAACATCACCACCATCATCATCAACCTATCACCACCATCATCAACATCACTCCATCAATTCACCATCACCACCATCATCACCATCACACCTCACCATCATCATCACCATCATCATCACACCACCATCATCACCACCACCATCATCACCACCATCATCATCATCACCACCATCATCACCACCATCACCATCACCACCACCATCATCATCACCATCACCACCATCATCATCACCATCACCACCATCACCATCACCACCATCATCATCACCACCACCATCATCACACCACCACATCATCATCACCACCTCATCATCACCACCACCATCATCACACCACCACCATCATCATCACCACCATCATCACCACCACATCATCATCACCACCATCATCACCACCATCATCATCACCACCATCATCACCACCACCATCATCATCACCAC